>VWZU01019072.1:817476-842241 GCA_013397095.1 Sterrhoptilus dennistouni
AACAGTGTAGCACTAAAAGGGAAGAGAACAATTACAAATGTGCCTGAATGTATGTTTGTCTCTTGAGAAAGGGCAACTGGAAAAAAATACCAGGGGTTAACCAATAGGCACAAATAAATGTATGAAATGAGACTGCCTTCACACATTAAGAAAATTACTATTCCCAACATCCTTCTAGGAATTGATCTTACATTTTTTCGTCTATATCAATTTTTTCCCCACTATGCTCAGGCAGGTTTCTGTTAAAATTATAAAATTTCAATACTGTGACCACCCTCTGAGAGCCACAAGACAAAATCAGAGTCATAACAATTCCTCTAGCAGATTTTCTACTTGCACAAGTAGAATCTGCTACTTCCCCTACTTTTCTCTCACGCTAGCATAAACTATTTTTTTCTGTTTGTTGGGAAAAAGATTGCTAACTGTGCATAGCACAAAGGGCTACTCTTAAGCAAACAAAAAGCTTTTCTGGAAAAGTCCCACAGGAAAAAGAAAAGGGAAGAAAACTACCAAGGATCAGAAGACATCTGAACTAATTTTTGTCAGCCCCCTCCCAGTTCTACAACATCTGTCAGAATGGGGGGCTGAAGACAGAGCACCAGTAGATGAAGACATCAATGCACAGACTGAAATGGATCACCCCCTGTTAAAGTGTGACTGACAGCTTGGAAACATTAAATAAAAACACCTCATTGATAATAAATCCAACAGCACCTCTTGTCAAAATGAACACCTGGACCCAAAAATCTCCCAAGATGAGGCGTTTATGATTGCAACACACACACTGATGAGAACCGTTCAGATTTCTTGGGAATTCTTGCAAGCAACAGTATGGTCAAAACACTGATTCATTTTTCCCACTTAGAAAATCCAAACTTACTGTAATCCATTCCTCTGATCAAATGCAGGGATCATAGAACCAGGATGCTCTGACATCAGAGCAACCAGCAACTGCAAGACATCCATGAGATTGTCATCCTGTTGGATAAAAGTTACAAATTTGAATTCACAACACATACACTGTTTAGATGATTGTTTTGGCTAAAAGAATCACTACAAAATATTTCAAAAGTATGTGGAGAATAATAAGAAACTAAGGACCAAATCATTTTGGCCAGGATCAAAAGAACTATAGCTCTAAAAGGCAAGTGCAGGAGAAAACCTTATGAAAAATATACTTAATTGTTTAGGGTGAAAAGTGACATATCAGTGTCTGGGATGAAGGGATTTGACAGGCAATGGAAATTTAGACTATGCTACTTCCTTCCACACACGTGCTCCTCTGTTTGCATGTGTACTCCCCAATCCTTTCCTGCACAGGAGCTACAAATAAACTGCTGCATATTTTCTGGGGCACAGGGTGGTGTTTAACTAAAAGTTTCTACTCAGAAGTGTTCAAACCATGAGGAAAAAAATACTACCACCTGCCTCAGACAGTATTTTAAATGGGTAATTCAAGCTGCTTAGTAAAGTTTTCCATACTTTTAGTCCAAAGCATGCTAAGCTGAAGTTCATTAATTTGTTCCAAGTTTATTGTAACTAAAAATAACCTAAGAAATAACAAAATGCAACTGTCTTTTCCCACACTCTGTAGTATTAAAATGAAAGTTTATTTTTAAAACAAAAAGAGCCCACAAATAAAACACTGCCCAAAATTTTTGAGGAAATACTCTGATTTTTTACTCTAGAGCATTTTGAACAAATATTCTAATACTCCATTAGAAAATCAGTTTTAAACCCACGAGAACAACTCTGTTCACCTGATGATTATCAGCTGATAATACAGACTGATGATACTGATGATATTACAGACACTATCACTATTTAGCCATATGGGAAGGCTAAATTTTACTTTTTTTGCTGATGTTTTTCTGAATTCACTGTTAGATTGTGGGATTCAGCATTCATGGATCTTTTACACTTGAGTATGCAAACTGCTAAGATATTTAAAACACCACATCCTCATCTGAAGGCTATATAAAGCTTTTGCTATTTTAGTTCACTCTTAAGACGTTACCAAGAGTCTTATTTTTCACTTCTCCACATAAAGTAGAATTGCTTGACTATGGTACTACCAAATAGTAGTAATCAGCACAGAGAATAAAAGGAAAATATAGGTGTAAGCAAAATCTAAAAAAAAAAATAAATCTATACTGCTTGAAATGAAGTTCAATTAATTCCTTATTTTTCCCATTTCAAGCACCCTTACAGAGATGAGATCAGTTAGATTTATGTCCCCATTTCCCTTGTCTTTGATGTTGCATCTGGCATAAAGTGCCTTTTCCTGGTGCTAAAATATGAAGATGCAGATGTATCAGTGGTAACCAACATTTTCTCCCAATTAAGTTTATATGCCTCTCTTAGATGCCATTAACATACATCTTTATTTTTTTAATGCATGTTTTCAATTTTATTGCTTTATTTAAGAAGCAGAATAAAAAGGAGAGGAAAAAACAAAACAAAAATATTACTTAGGCAGCCTAAAACAAGGTTTTGACTTTTTTTTAAAGTCAGTCTCACCATCTGTTTTTCTGCTTGGTAAATTGGTTTGTAGAACAACATAAGAAACCATTTTGACTTACTGGCTTAATGAACTTCAATCTAACATGGAACATAGTGCTTAAATCAGTGCAAGAATATTGGCATATCAGCACACTACTCTAAAGAATTGGACAATGTTTGCTACTTCCTCTGCAGAGCCATCTTGTGGCATAAAGGAGGTTATATTTGAAATTATTCAAACATTTGTTGGTCACAAACAGCACTAGTGTCCCACTCTTCATAAACATATCCCCCAAATTAAAAATTACCTCATGTATAGTGAGCAGATAATTGAGGATAGCCTGCAATTCATCTTCTTTTATTCCATAGTCCTTTAAAAACAAATAGGTTTTAAGTATCACTCTACAAGCATAGAATGCTGTTTCCAAAACAAGCATTGTGACAAGAAATGTTTATATCACAAAGCAAGTACCACACAACAAATCTGCTTTCACTTGATCCTGTAATAGTTTCATAGTTGCAAGGTGGCTTCTTCCCTGCCCCCAAAGGTATCCACTCAATGCCATAAAAGTGGTTTAAGGCAACTTCAACACAGGCATAAAAACAAGATAAATAGCAATATAGTATATAAAATTGGTAGAGTAATACATGCTAATTGATACAGTCAATTTGAACTGAGAGCTTCCTGTTAATAGAAGAATTAAACTGAGGTAGCATAAAGGACTCAAAAGCAGATCTGGAAGTTGAATTATAAGCTTCTTAGCTATACCCATATCTATATGTTTGCTTCTTATTTTCCACTAGAGAAGCCCATCTTTAGTTGCTATCAACTTTGAAGAAATCTCAGTCATTTATGGCACCTATGCCAGCAATATGTCTTGAGGTATTTTCTGTGAAAATAAAATAAAAACCAACAGTTTCTAAGAACAGGATGAGGGTAGGCAAAAGCAGATTTCTCTGCTTCTAGGGCTTTTATTTTTTAAAGCAAGTCTTTTATTTCCCAAAAAGATTTTGCACAACTATATATAAACAGAAAATTTACTAAAGGATCGATCAACCTCAACCTTTTTCAACAGATGTTTTATTTATTGTTGTGCTGGTTTTGGTTGGGATAGAATTCATTTACAGGAGCTAGCACACAGCTATAGTTTGGATTTGTGATGGAAACAGGGCTGATAACACAGGGATGTTTTTTTATTGCTGAACAGGGCTCACACAGTCAGAGCCTTTTCTGCTTTCCACACTGCAAGGAATGTGGGGGTGTCTGGGAGGAGACTCAGCTGGCACAGGTGACCCCAACTGACCAAAGGGATATTCCAGGCCACGTGACATCATGGTCAGGATATAAAGTGAGGGGAAGAAGGAAAGGGGGCACATTTGGAGTGATGGTGTTTGTCTTCATCTGTGATGGAGCACTGCTCTCCTGGAGATAGCTGAACAGCTGCCTGCCCATGGGAAGCAGGGAATCAACCCCTTGTTTTGCTTTCCTTGTGTGTGTGGCTCTTGCTTTCCCTGTTAAGCTGTCTTTATCTCAACTCACAACAAGCTTTTGCTCTCATGACTCTCTCCGTGATCCCACTGCTGGGGGACTGGGCAAGTGGCTGTATGGGACTTGGCTCCCAGCTGAGGTTAAACCATGACAAACATGGTGAAACTCCACCCAAAACTGTCCAAGTTGTAAATATCTGACAGAAATTTGAAAAAACACCAAAAATAGTAAGAATGAATCTAGAACTTAATGACAGTCTTTTAGAGTTCAATAGTTAAGATGTCCCTGATATTTCATTAGCAGCCTATCCAATTTAAAGAAAAAGTTAAAGAGTCAAGGGCAGAGCTTTTCTGGTAGTTACTCCTTCATGCAGAGCTCACTGGTCCATTAGGAACACAGGGGAAGAGTGGAAAAGGGAGGCAGACTCAAAGACAAGAAAAGCCAGCCCACAGAAGCGAGAAAAGAGACCAAAACTTATGATAGGAGAGGGCCATGAAAAGTTTATAAGCAGTAGAGCTGCTGAATTAGAATATTCCTCTAATGTCCAAGAAACAGTTGTGAAATTTATTGATAGAGTCTTTCTTAACCTCCTCTGTCCCACTGACCCACAGCATACAATATCCAATGTTTGTCTTTAGGTACTTATGACGTCGCTGATACTGTTAATGTTAAAAAAAAAAACCATGACCAGAAATTAAATACTTATTTCCCCAAAGGTAAACATTTCAAAGCTAGTAACAGCTCCACTTCTGATAAAAACAACTTAAAAGGGGAAAAAATGCATTTTTAACGCTGCTGTGGCAAGAGTCCAAACAAAAAGCAGCACCTTACACAGCTTTTCTGCCTATTTACTATCACAAAATTCAGTATGTTTAAAGCATGTTAGGCATTTCTTTATGAAAGGAAACTCAAATAGCCTATCATAATTTAAAGCTATCCTACCTTCATCACTAGCTGCTTAATGAACATCAACAAAAATGCTCGCAGGGATAAAATCTCTTTCTGAGTAGGCCGTGGACCATCTACAAAAGAAAAGTAGATACATAAAATACAAATTAACAGCTGTTATTAGCATAGACTGCATTTTCACAAAAAAGAAAAATAAAAGGCACTTTCTGGGTAAAGAAGGTACAATTCTAATTCTTCCCACCCTCTACTTCAGATCACAAAACAGCAATGTGTTTTATCACTTTTTTTTAGCAGAATGTCTGATCAGTGAGGTTCCACTAAGGCTTCATCTAAATTCTGATGATTTTAACGTTTCCCTGTAGTGCTACAAACCAACTTCATGCAAGAAATAAGACTGATACCAGAACTTTATGTCAAAGTTTCCAGATCTCAATTTTTTGCAGTTTACAGGTTTTTTAAAAGCTCTGCCATAGCTCAAAGGAAGAGCTACATGCCATTATTATACACTGGATAAATACACAAAAATCAATCTTACAATGCTATGTATGAAGAATACCTTGAAAGACATGATTTAATTTGTTAACTCAAAGTAAAAAAGTACTGGCTTCTGCCATCTCTGTCTAAAGCAGACTTTCAAAGAAACATTTTAAATACTCCAACATTCAGTAGTTCCCAGGAGAGGCAAGGTTAAAAAAACAGGTGCAACCAAGTGTCAACGTCAAGTAAAAGCTTTGGTACAGAAAGCAAATGAACTGTTGCAAACACATTTTGGGGGATAGTTTTTATATCTGCCTGTAGGGTCACAGTTCTCATGATCTTAATCATCACAGAAAAGTAAACCATCTAGAGAATGAAAGTGATCATATGAGTCTGGTTTTATAAAGTATAGGCCCACAGGCATATTTGGCTTAAGAACAGCTATTTTCAGTATAAACCAGCCTAGTCAAAATAAGCCATTAAATTGCATTACCCAGACTATCCTACTCATCCACTTGCCTCAGGCTCAATAAATGACTTACAAAACTAAGTAAATCCACAAGAGACTAAAAAGAAAAGAGAAAACATGCACGCTTTGCTTCTTAAAGGATGAAAAATACAATCCTTACAGCCCTCTAACAGGAAGGGCTGGTCATTTTGAGAAATTGATGGCAAGAAGTCAGACACATCTAGGGAGCACTCACTCCCATCACCTGCTTCTCTCTCTCTGAAATTCCAAAAATTACAGAGAAAGACACAGGCAGAGCTCTACAATTCCAACATCCTCCCATTTCTCTGACCACTTCTGTCTAGTATCAGTTCACATAGATGTCTGATGACAGATGATATGACTTTTAAAGAAAGTTCCCTACAGGTTGTGAAAAAAAAAAAAAAAATCTTTCAAGGACAAAAGCACACCACTCACACTGTTCCAGGGAACCCACCCCAGTGAAAGGTAATTACTTCTGAAGAACTGACAGTTCCATTCTAAACATTGTACACAAAACTTTTTTAAAACAAAACATCAGATGGTGAGGGAAAAAAAAAATCAATATATATAGGTACATACCAATGCCCTTGGGAGTTATCCCACTGCGATCCTGAGGGTTCACCACCCAGTAATAATACTTGAGGGTGTGCATGACCAAAAGAACTGTCCCAACACGCCGGATTGCTCCATAAATGTTAACAGTGGCAATGAACTCGGTAGACAGGTAAGTGTACAGGGTCAGCTGAACCTACACCACCAGTCAGGAAAACAAAAATCATCACACCTCAACTGCAGCACATCAGACAACTGAATTCTTATATTTCAACTACCAAAATGTCTTAAAGAAATAGATTTTCTCTGCATGGCTTAGTCTTAAAACCTCTGCAAACTGATGAAAAATTTCATTCTATTTCTGAAACTGTACGGTGCTGGTAAGAAGATTTCAAATAGCAAGTTGTGATTAAAGTTGTTCGCTGTCAGAGAACAGAGATTTCACCAAAACAAAAACAGTCACTTCAATTTATATCAAGACTTAAAATCTGACAACCAAGATAATTTCCTCTTCAAAATTGCTGAGTTTTTCCCAACTAACCCATCCAGACTTCCTTCCCAATCTGGGTCAGAAGTCAAAACTCTGTTCTGCAGAACACTGCAAGTTTCCCAACTCCCAGAAAACCCTGGGAGTCTGCAAAACTTGACAACTACATGCAGCAAAGCAGAGCCTGAAGAAAATTCCTGGATGATTCCTGTTGTGGAGCCAGAACTCCTAATTATTTGGAGTCAATTCAGTTTAGTTTCAACACTCCCAAATCAATACACCATAAGACATCTTATTGATAGGAATAAGCAATTTTACCTGTGCTGGGATATGAATCCATATTGCAGGATTCAGGAGAACATGATCACACAGCTGCTTCAGCAGGGGCACCCCATTGTGTAAATTGCTCAGGTATTTCGAGAAAGCAAGGCAAAGTTCCAGCACAGCTCTGGTAACATGGGCTTTGGAAGACTGCAAGAGAAGATCTGCTTAAGGAGAGCCCTGCAACAGTCTAGGAAAAGTATTTAACTCCAAAAAAAAAAATCCAGCATTAATGTAAGACATCAAGGAAAATTTACTTTACCTTTTCTAGGCTGTATCCTATCACAAGGAAGCCTTTACAGGAAAGCATCTGTTCTTGCATAGCAATAGAGTTCTTCAACAACTCCATGATGAATGCCAGTAAAGTAGAACTGGAAAACATGGTTTAGTAAACAAAAACACGTTAAAGGCTTACAACAAGACAAAGTATTCCCAAATTAACACTCCCACCACACAACCCAGAGATACATGTTACATAAATGTTCAATTCAGAATTTTTCAAACAAAAAGCAAGACTGAATTTTGAAAGATTGCTCAAAAAAACTTCATGATTTTGTTAATGCTTTTCTAACTTGAAATTCTGGATTTTGAGATAACCACACAAAAGCAAAATCCTTCTGAATTATTGCAAAAAAGCAACAGTTAAGTTTGTACTTCTCTCTGCTTCATGTTTCAATTACTTTTGCAGGATCTGCAAAAACTTTTGCAGGATCAGTTACAATTGCCATTTACTTCCTAAACTATCAGATGAGCAGATATTTTTCTAGACACAGCTTTGCTGTTGTGCCGCTGCCAGAGGGAATATTCCTGTCAAGGCACTAGTGCCTGTGGATCAAGACTAACCAGTTGAAAACCCCTGTATTGCTGGGCCACTTTGCAACTGCATCAAATCCCTGACTTATCCCTGCCCAAGTCTGAGCCAGCTGAGGAGACACTCAGACATAAATAGATGGGGTGCAGGAACATTGTGACCAGCCCTTCTAAGCAACAATATGGATACAGATCATCTTTTAACAGTCATGAAACTACAAATGTAATGATTCAGAGCAAATTACACCAGAATTCTAAAAAGCAATCCCTTTGCTTTTACTGCTGTTCTTTAGGTTGGGAGCTCCACCAGTTTCTGTGTCTGGGTGTTATGAAGTTGGATGGAGTTGAAACAGAGATTAAACCCAGAGGAAAAGTCTAGCAGCAACACTAAGTAACAGTAACTTCCAAAAATCTGAAGGTTAAAAAAAAAGTTCCAAGGAATGACTTCACGTAGCTGAAAAATTCACCCTTCCCAGAGTTTCCCTTGAAGTCTTCCCCACTGAATTCTCTCCATGACAAGCATAAGAGAATTATCCAAAATTCTGCTACATACAAAGGAAGAATTGTCAAATATAAAATATGTGTACATTTTGATTCTCTATGAGCTTTCACAGAACACTCGGTGCACTTTGAGGTCCTGGCTGTAACCTTTTTGTTGTTAGACATAATTCATTGCTGCACAAGACAATGCAAACTACTCTGCCATTTGATAAAGGAATAGGTAATTTCCTTTACTTCAAAGGAACAAAGCCCAGGACACTGCAAGTACATGCACTCACCAAACAGTTGTGTCAATGTGGTCTGAGGAGTATTGCCTATAGTCCAACTGTGCAAAGAGAGGGAAAAGCACCTGAACTCCTCCAATGGAGTGCAGGGCACTTTGGATGGAGTGCGTCAAGACTGCTTTCACATCCTGACAGAGAAAAAAACAAGAAATATTGAAACCTCCTTCAGAAACTGATAAAAAGTTTGTTAAAAGAGCTTTCAATTTCTTCAATATATAAACTGTATTATTACCAATTAAAAAGAAACAGCAAGAACAAACTGGCTGCCACAGTCACACTAAATGCCCAGTATGCCTGACCTGATGCTTCAGATACAGATACTTCTGGATATAGATCTACAGTGTAGATCCTCAGGTAAATCTACAGGAGGTAACACTCAAAGCACAGGGAAGAAAAGGGTTTCATATCAACAGGGCAAAGGATGGGAGATAGGGAACATCCGTAGGGGAATGAACATGTCAGAAGTGAGGAAGAATGATTTTTTTCAAAGCTAACACAGCCTTTGTATTTACTCATAGAATCTTTTTTTTTTCTTTAGGGTTCTTTTCCTGTCAAGAAATGGGCAGGGTCAACGCAAAAAACCTCAACCTATACAAAATTCCATATCAAAATCCCTATAAAACTAGATTTTAGGTTTTCAAACAGAAATCATTTGTACCCTCCAAATCTATAAAAATGCTGATTTACCTGCAGCATGAGGGCATGTGGTGAATGAACAAAAATAGAAGGGTTATCCTTAGGGGATGACTCTAGACACAGCTGTGCATCTGTAGCCCTTGGATTGTACATAAAAGCAATAGCACTGGAGAGTTTGCCATCATATAGCAACAATTTGTGATGTTCATCGAGGAAGAGATCACTTTCTGCCTTGAACTTGAACGTTCCCTGGATTGGGAAGCAGGGTTGAGGAAGGAAAGGAGAAATAAATTATATTAAGCATTCTGAAGATACAGATCAGAATAACCACTGTAAAAAAAAGATTAAAATATTGCTCCTTTAATCAAGCAGAATTTCATAAAGAAACGTTCACATAAGAACCAAAGACTCCTAAGACTCAAAGTCAATTTTACAGCATTAAAATGGCAGAATGTTTTTGGTCCCTGAAGAGTGTCATTGCCAGGATGGTGGGTAATATAAAAGAACCACATCAGCCTGGAAACAGCAGGACTGTCAGCAATGTTCACTCAGAAGGAACTAATAATTGAGGAGCAGATAGAAAAGGAACCATCTTTTTTAGCGTATGTTTGTACAGCTGCTGGGGAATAGCAGCCTTCAATTAGTGCCCCTCAGGCTATGACAAAACAAATAATAAATCACTGCAACAAAACTAATCCTCAGCACTCACTTCACACATTAAAAAAAACCCACTAGCACAAGCAACTATGAAGCCACATTTCTGAAACAAATATAACTGATCTCAAGTTTTCAGCCTCAATGAAAAAGTGAGCCCAGTCAGAGGTAACAGTTGTGTTCTCCCTCTCCCAGCCACCAACATGGAAATTTTGAGAAGCAAACAGAAGCACCATGCTTCTTGCTTTACAAGAAATCAAGAAATTGAACTAATGCTTACTTGTAAGGCCATACATAGGCTTACAGAAGAAACATAGAAGCGTTTAATAAAAATATTACACTGTAAGATCATTTTTCAGGACACAGAGGTGTCACAGCATTCTTAGCACCTACCATAAAGAGCCTTGGCAGATCTAAACTTAGGAAAGTCAGTTCTAAGGTACCTTATATCCCAGGCCAAGCTGATAAATGGCAAAGATCTGAGCAGCATTGAGAGCCTCACTAAAAAGGTAAACAGATGTCATCTGCCCACAAAACACTCGATTGGCATCTGCTGTTTCTGAAGAACCCAGGAAACATTTGTCAAATGTCTGAAAACAGAAAACAGAACCCAGTAACAGGGTTTAATCCATGCTACACAAACAAATCATGCAAAAAATAGGCATTTCATCAGAGAGTATTTTTATGTAAACAAGTACTTGAGGGCCTCAGTAGAAACAAGTATCAGGTTCTGAGATGCATAAAACCATAATTTATTCCTCTACCAAAAAAAGTTACCATTTTTATTTCAACATTTTTTAAAAAAAGCACAAAACGGGAGAAGTTTATGAACAGAGTGGCAAAGAATATCTATGTAATGCATCAAGATGATCAGCTATAGACGTGGATGTGCAGGGATTACTCACATCACTGGTGTTGACAAACCACGTTATTTCCCCGTAGGATGCCAGTTCCCCGTTCACGTAACACCGGAGCTCGCTGTTCTTCCAGCGGTTATAGATGTGCACTATAGTCACCATGTACCACTAAGCAATAATAAAAAACAATTGATATAACTCCAGAAACACTTGGGAGCAGCTTAAGCATTCAAGTGAGGCTTGGAAGAACAAATTCAACTCTTTATGTGAATTAAATTAAGACTGAAAGATGTATTTTAAGTAGGAAAGATTAATAAGTCACTGGTGAGTTTTTTCTTGCATTGCTATGTCAAAGGATAATGTGCCATTTCTTCTACACAGGAGCTCAAAAGGTATTTATGGCATATAACTCCAAAAAATCTTTATGACAATACTGAATAAGATTTACACTGAAACGAGTCTGTAAATAAGTTCTAAACTGGGTTACTCTTAGCATGATGAACTACTACAAATGCCATTCCAAAGAGCAAGGATGGCTCCAGACTAAAGCCTCTCAAAGGCTGTGCATGTCAAATATCACAAACAGAATCCATATTTACAGCAAGGGATTACTGATAAGGAATTCCTGAGGAGGCCTGTTCTCCCACAAGATGTTTACACCAGTTGTTCCAGAAACATTAGCAGGATATCTAAGTGAAAAAGGGAACATTCAACATCACATAACACTACCCAACAGGCAAGTCAGCCTTGAACACCAGTAATAAAATCAGCTCATGTTTTAGTTGTAAAATGATAAAGAAATAAGAATTCAGAACACAAATTTGTTTTGCTCATTCCAGTGTAACTGTTTTTCCACAGAAAGATGAGAATAATCAATAGCTATGACACAGACTCCCAGGCTACAATTTTAGATTCATGAAACACGTTTTAAAGATTTTATTCTTTTTACTCACCTTTTGTGGCTTGAAATCAAATTTTACACAGTGCTGGAAACCTTTTCCCTTTGATTTTATGGACGTTACAATCAAGCAGCCTCCAACAAAGTGAGCAGAATAACCAAGTCCTTTGTTTGTTCGAAAACTGACAAATCAGAACAAAATCAGCACATACACAGATGGATGCAGAAATCATTGAATAATTAACAGAAACTGAACACCAGCAATATCAGCTTTACATAATACTCACCAATATAAATAAGGCTTATCCTTATCCACATTAATATTATTTACAGGATCCATTCTTAGCCAAGTGTGGAAAGTAAATCCATTCTGGTATGGCCACTTGGCTATAGGAGGTAAGGCAATAGCCTGAGGAAAGCAGAAAGTTACTCATGTAGAAAGATCAACATAACAGTAAAAGTGTGCAGCTTAAGATACACTATACAAATATATGCTGACAAACAGAGACACTGCAAATGTATACAGCTCCTCTGTACTAAAGAAAAAAAACCTAGCCTAACTTCTGTTCTCTTTGTACTTGATTGTTGCAATGTTTAATTAACCTCAATTTTTAATAACTGACTTTTATACCTCAAAAAAGATTATTAATAGTAACCTATGCTTCAAAATTTAAATGCTTTAGTGAAAGTCTTATGGAATAACGACTTCTCAAAATGCAAATTCAGATTGGTTTGGTTTTATGGTAACCTGATAGAATAATAAGTTCCACTTAGTGTTGGTTTTCAGGAAAATAACTGATCATGAAGGGAAAGCTGGCCATCTTTCACTTAATAAATTATTTTCTCTCCTGAAATTCATATCTATGTAGGCTTACAGTGAGAATAACATAGAATCACAAATCTTCTCAAAAGAAATGTAATACAATCTCCACCAGACAAAATCTTCATATCAAACATTGTGTTTTTAGTGCAAAGCCCTTGAGTTACAAACCGTGTGGCAGAACCCTTTGTTTCAAACAGCTGGGGTTTATTTTTCGGAGTTTTTCAGTTGGCTGGGATTTTTTAACATTATTATTAACATTTTGCTGGTGTGCAGCCCAGATTCACAATACACACTTCAATTAAGATTGCCATAACCTCTGATCAAAGATGGCACCCACATGATCAGTACCAATGAATAAAAAACATCAAAGAACTCAAGTGTCTCCAGACTTGTAACTATGTTCCCATGCTCCATTCAGCTACTCCTGTCCACACAAAATGCTATAAAAATCCTTCTGTATGCCAGCTAACTAACCAGTCTCCATGTCTCTGCACCCAGCTCTTGGGAACTGGTAGCATTATGCCACTTGATTTAACTCACAATGGATTATAGAGTAACTATGGCAAATAATTAATTTCTTAAACTTCTTAATTTAAATATATATAAATACCTACATAAAGGTTACTGAGGCACTCCAATCTCATAAAATATGTTTCAAGCATTCAACATAATTCACGGACGTTAAACACAAACCAGAAGTTAAACAGAAAACCACGAATAACTAAAATGAACACAAACATGTCTGTCTATTGCCAAGTTCTGCTGCATGTGATAAAACTGCAGGAGCACTTTTCTAGTAGTCTGCATTTTTCAGTCTCCAAAGTTTTCATTCAAAAAAATAATTCATTATGTCATCAAGTTGTTGAAATTCAATCTCAAGCCACCAAGGCAGAAAGCTAATGGGTTTATGTGAAGAAAACTGGAAAGAGTCATCTGATGAATCTTATTCAAATCCTATTCTGAATTAAGCATTAAATTTTGAACATAATTTTTCATTCTACAATTCTGGAAGCAAGTGTGTTGACATACTTGAATTCCATCAGAAGATTCTGCACAAGGTTTTCCAACTGCCTATTCAATTTCAAATTATATTTCAAGTGAACACCATACAATTTGGAAATTAGTCACAGGAACAATTACAAAAAGATTAATCATTGCTAAATTTAATCCTTTTCAGTATTGTTCAGCCTGTAAATGTCTAGGATCAATGCTTTCTCAAAGATTTCTCATAAGCATCTAGAGTGAAGAGCAGATATATTCTTCTTGCAACATGTTTTAACTGAACCAGTCTGAAAAAAACCCAACAAAATACAGAAAAAGCAGCCTCATTTGTATCCATTCTTTATGTAATAGTATTTGTCCTTCTGCAGTGATATTGCACATCTATTATAAGCACATTTTTCTCAGGCACTAGTGCAGGTGTCAGGCAGAGAAAAAAATGTGGTTAAAACTCTATGACAATGACAGATGAGACAAAGAACACCACAGATTAAAATAATCAAGGGTCTTAAGAGAACAATGAACAAACAAACAAGAAATGTAAAGTGTCTACATACTGCAGCACTTTTTCCTGGAAAGTTGAAGAAGGCATCAGGTCCATACTTCTGAGGCATGTGTTTTAACACAGACAGTAACTTCCCAGCATGTGGTGGCTGACAAAGAGAATTACTACATTTGTAAATAAATAAAACAAACCTTTAAGAAAGAAAAGACTATACACACAGAAAGCAAATTCTAACACATTTTAAAACTTTGCACATAACACCCTGCTAAGTCACTCAGCACTTTCAATAGAACAACATTAGCAGTCAGGAATACCTTCACACAATATACAGCAGGTGCACTGAATTGCAGTTAATTAGGTAATTTCACTAAGGACTTGAAGGCCAGAGCCACTTGCACCCAGTATAAATTAAACTGACCCTGAATGCTCATTCCTGCCTCTGTCTGTTCATTTCCATCAGCTCTCTGTATGATTTTGCAGTAAGCTAAAGAAAATGAACTGGGCCAGATGAAAACTAAATCAGAGAAAACAAATGCAAACAAAATTTTAATTACATCTGTTCTGGGCTGTGGCTGAGTGAAACCTGTGCCAGCACAAGGGAGATGGGGAAGACTTAGCAAAAGGTACAGGGCAGAGCAGCAGAAGAATTATTTTCATCAGGACTACAGACATATATTAGATTAAACTGATTTGGTTTATACTTTCACTTAAGTCCATGGAGAAAAATTCAAGTCCCAAGGGCAGTTTGGAGCACTTGAAACTGAGTGCTCAGTGTGAATACTTAACACTTCTCCACCACCCATATCCTGCTGATTTTATTGCAACAGTCTGCAACTATAAACTCCAAAACAAGTGTATGAGCTCACAACAGAAGAACAGCAAATACTGATCATAGTGACAGGACAATTTTGTGGGGTGTCTTTCACTACACCATATCTTTCTGGCAGATCTGTTTTTAAACTATGATTCTATAATCCTGATATTTTCCTGAAAGTGCCCTTTTCACCCTGCAGTGAACAGCTCCCTCTGAAAACTATGCATGATGTTGGAGCATTGCATGATGCATTACAAGTATTTCAAATGTACCAAAGTGCAGTCAGCTAAGCAGTGCTTCAAGAATCTGAGTTAAAACTGAGGAGGAAATGCTGAGAGCTGCTTAGATGTCTGCAGTGCTATAGAATTTAACCAGGTAAATTGTGTTGCAGCAAAATACTTGGTCTCCTTACAGTTCTGCTGATTTTAAGATTTATGGAGTTGTACAACTCCTTGGCAATACGACTGTGGCATTTTTCTCCTGCTTTCCCCTGTATTTGGTCTTTAATAAGGAAAGGAAATTAAATGCAAATAGCAGAGAGACAGGAAATGAAAAAGTTAATGTTACAGGGACAACTTTAATTTGCTTACAGTTAAATATACTCTCTATGTTCAATTATTAAGTTGAAACCATCTATAAAGTTTAGAGTATTTTTATTTAAGGAGGTTAAGATGTCCAAAGTTATTTATTTCATAGGGCCTTTTAAAATCTGCAGTATTATGTGTGCATGTCTGCTTTTATATGGTAGACACTTTTTAAAAATTATATGAAGTCAACAGAGACACTGCTACCTTTCCCTTACACTAGCCAGAGTATCTAGAAATAACAGGAGCTGAATTAAAATTGAAAGCAGGTAAAATTATTGATAAAATAGTTCCCAAGTCCAGTGAAACAACTGTGTGTTGAAGAAAACTTCATCAGGTGGCCTCTACAACATACACATTCTTACTTTAGGGAAGGTGGTTTCTCAGCTGCAAAAGGGTCCCTTTCTACTCCACACAGGAACAAGAGAAAAATTATACAATTTTTCATTGGGACTTATTTCCTTTAGTTCAATTTCTGCCAAAATTCTCACTTCCCTAACTGGGTATTTTTGTAATCTTCATGTAAAGTATAGCAATGCAAAAATGGGAGCAAACAGAACTGCTTATGTAGGAATTTTTTTATTATTTCTCTCTTGTGATTTAAAAAAAAATTAAGCGTTTTTCCTTCAATTTCACATAGCTGGAATCAAAAAAGCAAAAACATGTGCATAAAAACACTTAAGAATCACCTTATTATTCCCAGGTGCTCAAAAAGACCAATGCAGTACACAGGTTCAGGAAGAAATTTAACTTCACCACTATTCTACTCCCTATATTTTAATTGCTTTCAGGTAAAAAGATTCTTTATATATATATATATAGATTCTTTATATATATAAGAAAGCTTCCTACATTTTTGGTACATTCCAAATTTGTTTAGTGTGAAGTTTATGGAACAGTTTTAACTTGCAAAAATTAGGAAAAAATAAAAGCAACACGATAAAAATCGTTTCAGTTTTGTGTTTTTGTTTTACCCATCTCCCTTTTTCTCCTTGCAGCTTGCTGAAGAATAACTTCAGCTCTCGAACTGTCAGGTTATAGCTGGCCAACACACCCAGCATGTCCACCAAGAGATCTGAAAAGCAAAAAGAACGGTGATGGAAGTGCCTAATAAAATTCAGTGATCAAATTTTTATCATCTAATCAATAAGTGAGTCCATGAGATTTTGCCTAGAAGCAGCACAGTTTGAGTCCCACACTGGGGGAGGCTGTACCTGCAATCATGTTGTCAGCTCTGTCGATCCTCCTGAGCACTTGCTCCACCAGCCCCACCTCCGTGCAGGCCTGCAGGTTCCGTATGCTTTTCTTCAGGATGGCTGTGAACATGCTCCAAACCTCGGCCTGGCAGGTCACGTCACACTTGTCCAGTAAGTCCACCATGCACGTGATGCCCTCTCCTTCTTGGATGATAAAGTTCATTTCCAAGTCAAACTGGCCCCCGACGAGCTTTCAGAGAAAAATATTTTTAAAAAATGTTTCAGGCAACTGTATCAAAGCATTAGTCCATGCCTAAAGTTATTCATTCTGTGAGAAGAAAACTGTCCAAGATGTAAGGGAAAAAAACCATAATAATGAAGCCAGTATCAATCAATATCTTATTTTTCTTCTGTTTCAAGTTCTGTTGAGTAGCAAAGGTGCCCTTAAGGTGTCACCTACTATCAGAGAATTGCTGCAGAAAAACACTTGGGTAGTTTAGGATAGAGATGCCCCAAGTTGAGCAGAAAAGTGAAGACACCAAGTGAGTGTTCTGAAACAGGTGAGCCCCACAAAGCAGTCAAGATATCTTAAAGGACGTGGAGTGACCCTAAAATGTTCCTTCTCATTTGCTCAACAAATCTCCACTAAGAGGGCAATTCTAGCCAAAAGGACCTGATGCACATCAGAAATATTGCCACTTATGAACACTTACGAGGCATTCCCAAGACAGTGACTAAAGCTGGTTAAGAATTAACTGCTAGGCTCATCAGCAGTCCCAGGTACTCAAAGGAAGCACAGGCTTGCTGTATTTGCAGGAATGTGGAACAGCACCACTGTTCCAAGCCTTTGGCTGTGATTTGGCTACTAAATCCTATAATATTTCAGGTCTCCTAGAGGCAACTTTGGTTTGAACATAGACTGAGTAACCAGCCACATATCCCTGTGCAGAGGAGGTGGAGGGGGGAAAAGAAATAACCTGCTCTGCTCTCGCCTGCGTTCTTAATAAAACAAAAATTCCAGCTGAAGGCAAAATGCATTATACTAAGTTAACTTCTTTATACCAACTCCCTCCATCCACTCTTTAAAGTTCTCTTGGACTTCAGCGCTGTATTAACTTTAAAAGTGTGTCCATGCTTACCAAAATACCCATTATATGCCAGCACACAAATGGGAATTCAGATAGCATTGATTCAAATTATCAAAATGGACTCATGACCAGAAATATTTCAGCTTGTTCTGATTTCCACAAGTTTGTGTTATCATTTCTGTCCTATGTGGTGTTCTTTTCACAGCCTTTGACCATCGAGAGCTTCAGCGCTGTCACCTGCTGAAGTCACACCGTGTCAGAACTGCCCCACAATCCACACACTAACTTGCTTCCATACTAGCTCCAACAGCTTCTCTCAGCCAGTCAGGATCCAAAGATCAAGTTACCCATGAACAGAATACACACTCTTCATTAACCACTGAAATTACCATACATTTTTTTTCTCAAGTGTCTAAACCTTGTCACTTTAAAGAAGCAATCTTCAGACTTTTAGGCATAAATCAGTAGTGCCAAACACCACAGGAAGCAGAGAAAGTTACTGCTTTTATGACAGAATAGACAATGTCTCGTGGCAACAATTTCTAAACAGTAATTTACACGTTTCCATTTTCTCCTCTCTGGGTCATGAAAAATAATTATGCAATTTACTATCAGATGCTTCCATAGAATCTCAGAAAACAGCAAGAACTGAATGGGGTGACTTGAGTTATATTCCCAGCTTCTCTATATCAACTCATGCTGTCAACTCAAACAAATCTATCAAACCATTACCACCCTCCAAGCCTTAGTTTCACCCTTCCAAAAAATGGAGCAGAGGCCTACCTCAAGAAAGCTCTGTAGAGTATGCTAGGCAGAACAAATTAACACAGAACTATCTTAAAACAAATTAAAAGAAAAATATACACACACTCCTCCCTTTAAAAAAAAAAAACTCTCAACAGAGCATTCGAAAATGCAAAAAAACATAATCAGTGTTATACTTCATTTCACATTGAATTTATCCTCTACAAAACTGAAGGATTCCTTAAGAAGCTTCTCTTCTTAAAATCAAGGTAAGGAAAAAAAAAAAAAAAAAAACCACCAAACTGTATTCTGTGTAGAGACAGAACAGCTGAATGTTAAATTCTGGCCACAAACCACCTGCTAATTCTTAACAAGAAATTCAACTCTTTATGCATTTGGTTTTAACTATCAGCCCACCATCAATTATCACACCAAAACCACATAGAGCTACTGGAGGTGACCTTACCTTCACCCTATAGTCTACACCACCAATCTTTCATTTTTGGCTACATACACTATTATCAGAACCCACCCATCCAGGAAGCTGTCAAATTAGGTTTCAAATCTCATCTGCAAACATAAGCATTTCAGCAAGCACGTCTTAGGAATAATATGCTAAGGTAAAAAAAATAATTACCATTTTAACACTTCCTGTGAGGGAAGTGAGGACAAAAAACACTGCCAGGGAAAGCAGAATACCCAATGCAGGGTGCAGCTGATGTACAATATGTATGCACACCCATTAGACACACACAGGCACACACACCCCCCACACTATGTCATATTAACCCTTTCTAATGGTGATTTGAAACTGATCAACCTTCAAAACACAAATTTGTTTCCAATGACAGGGATCATAATCCAGGTCCATGCATTGGCTAGTTATTATCTGAGCTGCAGTAATGACTGTGCACAGCAAAATGTAATCTTCCCAAATGTCACAGTAAGTTATGAATATCTGAGCAGCTTAATGCACCTTACTAGCCATGAAGTGTGAGAATGTAATCTTATTACCTTTTTTATGGTTGTATTTTTTTGAATAATGTAGCCTTTGAACTGATGTATAGTCTTTCCTTGCACTTTAGCATGATTTGGTCTCCTGTGTCGCACAGGACATTTTTCAAAATTCTCCAATTCAACGTATTTTAAGTCCTGTGCTGAGCTGCATAAACAATCTTTATGGCAACCCACAGGGTGGCATAACGTTTTCTTTCTTCAGCATGTAGAATTAAGTACAAGCTTACAGGAATGGTTTTAAAGGGCAGCATTCAAATACATCCTCACAAATTTTGGATTTTGCCAGTTATATCCACCTTCAAAAATATATATAAACTAAACCAATAGCTCAAGCTTCTCAGTAAAATGGTTCTACACTTAGCTGATTGAGAATAGGGAGAGTACAGCAATTTTTGAATACACATGCAGAGAGTGTATTTTTTCCCCCCTTAGAGAATTAAACTAATGAGAAGTCAAAATAGTAGCACTGATTTTTACTAAAAAATAGCAGTACAACACTTCTAAATAAAACCAAAACGACAATTTAAACACACTTAACCTTTCTTGGCAAGGAAGTGATGTGAGATGTGAAAGCGATGGTTCACTGTTTGGGTGAGCACCTACCAAACTACTGCATGCAGAAAATAGCTCAAAATAAACAGTAAAGCTCCACTTTCCTGAAAGAACATGATCTAGATTATTAACTTAATTTAAATTATTTCTCCCACTACAAATATAAAATACTTAGAAAGCTCGCAAGACAATCCAAGAAAAAATTATTCCAATGACTATAACACAAAAAGAAGAAACCAAGCCCAAAATCAGTGTTTCTCCTGGAAAAGGCAAACTGGCTAAACTTGAGAGAACTACAGGTCTGGATCTTCACATTTTTATCTCAAACTTCCAAAAGAATCTTCACTTCTGTAGAGTTTTCTCATCCTTCTGCCTGTTAGATAAGCCACACATCAAATACTTGCTTTGTTCCCCAAAGCCAGGATAAAGGACTATTGACTAAACTGTGTCCTCCTTTTTCCTCAAGATGATGATGTTGTAATATCAGAATTGTTCCTTGAGTATGTCCAAAACAAGGAGTATGAACACCTATCCTATGAAGAAAAAAAAATGCAGTCAAACAGGCTGGTTCAATCTCAGTGAATTTTTTTTAAGTTTATGCTTAATAAGAACCTGCAAAGCTGAGCATTTATAGTATTCTTTGCCTATGTTTATTCTTATTTTCCACCAAAGAAACAAACCACCTCCCTGACTCTGCCCTCTTTCACATACTCAGAAATATATTTCACATATTCAGAAACTCCTTGAATTTAGTTGATATGTATTGATCATCAAAAATAAATGCCAAAGATATGTGAAGCATAAGAATTAAAACTTCTTTAGGATAAGAGTCTCACAGGATCAAGGATGATTCCAAGCTGGTCAAATTCCAAGGGCACACAACAAACAGGAAAATTCAGCACCCTGATACACATTCATGATGTGATAAAAGGATGTTTGTGATTTGGAAAGGCTTCTACAGAACAGAAGAGGAAAAACACTGGGAAAAGAGTAACTCAGGCGTACTAATTTCCATGCATTATTTTCCATCACTAACACAACACCTGAAGGTAAGAACATTAAAATCTGAGTCCTAAGAAGATCTGGCAGAAAAGCCTGTTGATAGTTTGGAGAAGTACATCAAATCGTGACATCAGCATGAACGTCAAGTCAGTGAAACAGGGCTCAGGCCAAGTGGTTAATAGAGAGGGCAAGAAAGGGGCAGAAAAAGCCTGGATAGCAACTTTTTTCTTCATTATATTGTTACTGTATCAACAATAATGGACTAGAAAAACTAGAGAAAACACAAAGAACTCTGGGAAAACACAAAGAACTTGAGTGGGAAGACCCACTCATGAAAAGTGAGGTCACACCTTCCAGCAGGACACAGATGATTTAAGGTCATTTGCTACCTTAGGTCAAAGTTTAAAGTAAGTGAGACCATGGATGTCCAAGTGACCAGTGACACCTTCACAGATGGAAAGATTCTGCTCCAACCACTTCTGTAAACAGAAGATTCCTCTTGATCTTACTCCAGTTTTGGACTTAATTTCTCCCATTTTCAAACAAAACCAGAAATGACCTAAAAACCCCAAACAAACAAGCAAACCAAAACATCATCATCAAAGAGCAAAGAGGTAATTTTTGCAGAAAATCACAAATGTTTCCTGCTGATACCTCAGGCTGAAGTCACCAATTTCCCCCATCCAGCACCACCCTAGTTGCACCACAAAAAAAAATAAAAAAATAAAAAAAGAACACTAATAGTTCTAATCTACTCTACTTTCAAAAGGAAAAAAGGATGGTAAGAAAGGAAGGAAAAAAAAATACCTCCTTAATTAGCTGCTTTCTCTCCTATTTCCAAGTTCATAACAAAGCCTACAACTTTATTTACCTGGCAAATGAGAAGTCCATTTTAAACCAGGCATATCAAGAGTGACATTGCACAGCATCATTGCACCCACTGTAACCCTCATGCTTCTGTGGGATTCTGTTCAACACTGTTATTAACTATGATCAAAACTGGATCATTCAGGGAAAAACCATTCTCACTGCTTCCCTTCAAAGGGATGTAACAGAAATGCTTTGCATTAAAATAAAATTTCTTCAGGTCTGTCTCATTTGGAAAACTGCCTGTATATGAATTCAACAGGCACCCACAAGGTGTTAAGAGTCTACTGCTGCCACCTAATGTTGTATTTGAAACCATTAGCCTAGAATTACACTTTTTTTATACAGTGTCTCAGCATTGTAACATCCTCTTCCTCCTCCACACACCTCTATCAGCTTTTATCAGCACACTTTATTACAATTAAGAAAAAAAGCTCAAGGAAGAGAAACAATTTAAAAATACAATCAATGATTTGTTATTTACCCTAGCTAATAATCCAGTATTCTCACTCTAATTGCAAGCATTTTTATGTTAAATTAGTTTACTAAAATTATTAGTTCAGTTTGTAGCATACAGCTGAAAACCCAGTGAAAACAGAGCAATGCAAAGAAGAATTACCTCTGCACAATGTTTTTTAACCGTGGGAGCTGGGGAAACAGCTCTATGAATTTCAAATTTTTTACTTCTTGTGTTTAATCTACTTTAGAAAGAGCCAATAAATATCTTTTAAGTACATACCAAAAACTGACAATCAGTATCTTAAAAAAGGGAGCAATCCCAGTCTTAAGTGAAACAATTAGCAAAGTTAAATTCTATTCTACAGAAACAAACAGGAGGAAAAAAAATTCTGCATTTGTTTCATCTGTTTGGTTTCCATTCAAAAATGGATCTTAGTATAAATAGCTCAAATTAAAAACGCCATGCTTGAACTCAAAACAGCTACAGGATTCCATGCTAGATGATATTTAAGACCTCTTCCAACCAAGCCATTCTGTGATTTTATGACACCACCATGCACTGTGCCTGTCTCCTCTTCCAGCAATTCAACAACAGATTCCGAAGATGAAAGGCATCTTGCAATAAGATGCCTGAACAAGTCAATGTAAGGAATTTTTCCCCTCTCCCCATCTTTACTGCCCCACCAAGAGGTGGGACAGCTGATAGACAAAGGACAGTCAAGAACACAAAACACAAGTCCCAGTGGAACTGACCAAACAGTGGGTAACACCTAGCAAGCCTGCAACCATTGGAAAAGTTCAGGTGGGAAAACAGGAGACAGGATAAAACTGATCCCCTACCAGATTCTGTCTGACACACAACACTGGGTAGAAAGGCCCTTTGCTCCTGAGGAAGCTGCAGCACTGAGCTTTATTTCAAATCCCTCAGGGAATAAGGAATTACCAAGATGACTTTCTGCAAATCGAACAATTTCAAGGCTAAATTTCAACCCTCTCCAAACAGTGGCCAAAGGTGTATATGCTACACATGGCAGTTTCCCTTTGATACCCTTTGATTCCCTTTGATAATACAGTTTGAACTGTATTATCTATTTCAATAGATATTATCATAGAAAATATCTAAATCCAGCTGAAATTCTCATCATTCCAGTACCTGTATTAACAGCATTAAATTCTCCTTCTGTTTTAATTAACTTTTTTCAGTGTACCTTAACCTATGATCCTGTTCAAGACATACAAGAAAGATATGACTCTGAGAGATCATTTAATAACATGCAAATTTGTAGCTCCATACAGGAAATGAAATATCCTAAATCTTTGCATCACATCAGATTCAAATGTGCATTGAAAGCAAATAAATCATTTAAACTATGATACAGAGAACCTTTTTAAATTTGCATTTATCTACAGTAAATACTGCCATGTTCTTTAATAGCTTGCTAGTGCAATCTTAGCAAACTAATGATTTATGGTTTTGACATTTTAAAAATCAGAAATCTGTCATTTCATGACACCCAGTAGAAAGTCTGCTGGAGTTGGAGTTACATTACTCTGAATTTAAACTCAGATACATGAAACATACATAGCAAAGCACTGTACCAAGTGCCCATTTCATTATCCCAGCACTTCCCTCCCTAGCTACACGTCTAAAAGTTATCTAATGTTTTTACTTGAAATAATAATAGATTTATTTTTTATTCATCACACAAGATACCTTTTTGCCATCCATCAGCAAACAAACCCAATCTGCTGTACTCTGAGAGATCCACACTCCAGCCACCAAGCTGCACAGGTCTGCATAACGTCCAACCTTAATCCCAGCCCTCAAGGAAGGAGCCCAAAAGATAACATTTCTAATACCACATTAATCAACAACAAGTCCAGAGTAGGGAGCAAACCCCACAGTCAGAACAGGTTTACAGGGAATAATACCCTGCTTGCACCCACTTACATCACCCAGGACATTTATGCTCTAAGCATTTTTTTTTCTGCCTACAGGTTAAATAAATAAAAAAACAACAAACCACAACACTGTCCAGCACTGACACCATGCCTGAGCAAATATAGCTGAGTTTACATATACTTAAAAATAAGGATCCACACAGAAGTTAGACAGCTAAAAAGGTTAAAAATATCAAAGAGAACTGATTTCCACTACCAGAGAAGAGTCTTCTCTGCCCATGGATAGTGACAGAAAAAAACTTCAACCCTGATAATACACTTAGAGACACCTAAAAAAAATCAAAAA
>VWZU01019072.1:842276-871558 GCA_013397095.1 Sterrhoptilus dennistouni
ATAATAAAAAAATAAATTAAAATAAATAAATAATAATAATAATAATAATAATAATAAAAACCAACAACACCCACCTGAAGCAATTTGCTGAAGCTTTCTTGCAATTAAATTACATTTTCTAACCCACTTAGTGTTCAACATCTAAAAAACTAACAGCCTGCTGGTTTTTTGATACTTAAATGCAAAATATTACCAAATATATGTTTTCTTTCAGCCAAGCTGGTGTGCAAAGACAGCCACTATATTTCAAGAAGAAAACATTTTAGGATGCTTCATTAAAACATTTATTTTACTTATGATGTTATGAAATATTATATTTATTTCAATTTGGCAAGGGAAATCACTGGTGTAGTAAATCCCTTCCAATTATAAAGAAATACAAACAATTATAGGATTTTTCTTGTGTATGCCACTTAAACTGAACAGAAATGCTTCTAAATATATATGAGACATATCCACAATGAGTAAATAATGTACAAAACACACTATATTTGAGCTTCTGAAAATTGCAGCTTCCTAAGCTAAGAAAAATAGAAAGAATGCAAATAATTCTTAAAGAGTCTCCCAGACACTCAGGAGAGAGAGGTATGAGCATCCAAGCAAGACATTCCTCTGGAACATGGAAAGAAAATACTTTTTCAATCATTACTAAAAAAATATTAATAATAAAAAGTTCTTATTTTCTCTTTAACCCTTTTTCATTCCTATTTTTGTATTTTTTTATAATATGATATATTACTACAGCAGCAGGGATATAATTTATAAATAACAGTATATATCTATTGTGGGTGAATGATCACCTCTTTTTTTTTGGTTTTTTTTTTTTGTGTTTTTTTTTTTTTTAACTGATGGTTTGTGCAATCAAAAAGGTTCAGAGACCACTTCCCTAGACACCAGAGAACAGACAATGTATCTCCATATTTTTTTCTCCAGATCAGACAATCTGTCTGGTATTTAACAGTGGGTTGATGGCAGGAAGCCAGCAATCCTTACAGAATTTGAAGTTTGCATCCTGCAAGTCTCATACAAACTATTCTTCACAGAACTTTGTAACTTTTGACTTCAATTTGATAGCCACTTTGTGATAGTGACAAAGTACATTATTTCTGAAGTGTGTAACAACAGAAGTCTACACAAGTAAAAACAAGGTTATGAGTTCGTTCTAGAAAACATGTTTGAAAGTGTTTTGCTGGCCTGTAGAAACTAGGGAACAACAGCTACAAGTAAAGGAGAAAGGTGAAAGAAACAAAGGATATCGAAGGTAAGTGACAAACCAGAAGATGCTCCAAACATGGAACTGTATACCAACAGCAAATAAACTTACAAGGGAAATAAACCAAAGCTCAAAAAGCCAAGAAAGAACACAAGATGGAGGGATGAATCAATTTACTTATAAAGCTCTGGCAGGTTTGATCAGATTTAGCAAGCACAATGTTCAACATTTCCTCTCATACTGGAAGGCACATCTCCCACCCTGTAAGCTCCTCCACTGCCATCACCTTCCACAGCTCTGCAGGGAAATTCCTGGGAATTTCAGCACAACTAAAGGCACCAGCTTACAAGTTCCTGCAGAAAGCAAGAACCAGCACATCTGTTTCCATCATTTCTGGCACTGCGTCCATCCAGAACAGCTGGAAAACACCCACCACAGTTGCCTGCTCAGAACTGGCAGAGTTTGTTGCCCTGGCTGCAGCAGAGACAGAGATGAGCTGCGATGTAAGGAACACTAAATGACATGCTACAGGAAATGTAACACTCAGCTTGCCCTCTTGCCCTTTTTAAAATTTTCTGTTGCTGTGATCAACATGGGAAAACCAAGCAGACAACCCTGGCTAGAACAGAGGGTGCTTACAATAAGTAACAATTTTTTGGTTATTATTATCAAGTAATAACTTTTTGTTATTTTATTTTTAATAATAATTTAATAATAATTTTAATAATAATAATTTTAATAATAATTTTAATAATAATTGTTTTATTATTATCAAGTAATAACTTTTTTTTTCAGATTCTGCCATTCCTTCATTCAGAGTTTAAAAAAATTGATTACTGGAAGCCAGTGTATGGAAATATTCCTAAACTGAACCTTTCTACAACCAGAAAAAAAAAAAAAGTGCCTTTATGAGAACAGATACATCAGTAAAGCCTCCACAACTAGACCATTTTTGCTTTTATTTCATTCAATGTCCACAAGCAATACTGAAAGCAAGGACAGAATTGTGACCCTCACATTTAATGTTTACTACAAGTGGCTTACATTTCTACATTTGCAAAAACATCTTTAAGTTTTCCCTCCTCCCTGATTTGCCACAACACAGTTTTTTGGTCGGTTGAGGTTTTTTTCCTCCTGATACAGAAACTACTATTACTCTAAGGCTCTACCCCACCTTGATTCCCCTCTTGTCCCTTTTCTCAGCATTTAGGCAATGACTGAAACCAATTGTCTCCAAGGAACAGGCACAACAGTAAAGGAGAGAAAAGAATCTCACAAAACCACAAAGAAACAAGGAAGACAAAGACATTCTCACTATCACATACAAACACACACTCTTGTTTAAAGCGCTGTGACCAAGATAATTTTAATTGCTGAGCAGCGCTGCAATTAAAACTGGACCTAAAAAGGCAAAAGCAGCCCCAATTAATACAAATCCAAATAAATTCTGTTTCTTTAATTTGGCAATCAAATTACCAACAGCAACTGCCACAAACTGTTCAGCAAACCTGGCAAGACCCTTCCACTCCCCATGACCAACTGCAGTTCAGACTGGAGGAAAGTAACAACTATTAAATAAAAAGGGATTGAATTACATTTTGAAGCAAGCATTTAAGCCAGTGAAGCCAGCATTTGCTTAGGCTTGATCTCTACTGTTAACTTAAAAAATAATTTTTTGAGAACATCAAATTCAAGAGATTTATCAAAAAAATTCTGAAAAAATCGCAGCATTAATGGAGTTCTGATCATCTTTTTCATCAACACTGTCACATGTATCTGCACTTCTAAGGCAAAAAGACTTTTTCTGGAATTACTACACGTGCAAGGATTCAAGAATTTAGAAGGATGCTTAAACTCTGTCCAACGCAAAAAGACCTGTGAATCAAAACTAAATTATTACCCACAAGTGATAATGCATATAAGCTGAAAAAGGCTACATCTAATAATAATGTATGAGTTTGTGACATGGTGTTTCTTAGAACACTCTTTTCCCTGTGAAAAGTGTGATTAAGTGAACAATAACTCTTGCTTCAGGGAGATGGCGAAGGAAAGAACATCTGCCACCATGAAAAGCTACTCAACTTGAACACAAAGAAAGTATCATTATCAAGGGAGAGGTTAATGCCATCAAAACAAACAACAGTATAATCTTTTCAGAAAAATCTTCTCTCTCATTACATATCCAAATTATTTTCCTTTTTTTCTTTAGTGCTAATAGCCACTGTGTTCCCAATAAACAATTTCCCTCAAATCCTGTAAGTAATAAAGCTCTACAAAAATAAAAGAAAAAGTAACCATCCTCCTAGTTTCTTAAAATCTCTCTCCTATATGAATTGTATTTATTTACTAAATCAAGTTCGAAAGAAAACATAAGACATCTATCATAGTCATATATTCTGGGGCAACTACAGATTTTACAGATAGAAGAACATTTGGAAATCATAGAGGATTTCAATATTTTTCATCTCAACAAATAAATAGAAAAATAACTTCATCTTTAACTAAATAATTTTGATTTAAACTTTAAACCTGGAGATTTGGTGAAGCTTCTCTCAGAGGAGCTATTTTGTTCTCTTTCCTTCTTCTGGCACATTATCTCTAGCAAAAAAGTTTTGCCAAGCAAATTTGGCACTTTGGAGACCCATAGATGCATTCCTCAAGGTTTATCAAATCAAGCCTTAAGTAACAGCATTTCCTGCAGCTTTCCATGCACATAAATATTTACTTACACGAGAAAGAGGCTTCCCAATACAACAACGGAAGAAGTAATTGCTACAAAAACCAAGAAACAAGTTTCAAGACAACAACCAAATCAACAGTATAAATTCTGTCTCTAAGGTGTGAAGCCAAAGTCCAGCACCAGTATCTGATATTTGCAGTGGGATAAGGGAGTATGTTGTGAAATTCATGGATACATATGCCTTTAAGAGGAAGACAGAAAAAAAAAAACCCTAACAACAACAACAACAAAAAGCCTTTAATCTCAGCGTTTCCTTTTCCTTTCAGCCTCCACATTACCCTTTGTTCCAGTGTAACTCGGAGAACAAAGCCCAAAGAGCATTACTATCTACCACCTGCCCCAGCAGCAGCATTGGTGAGTCCATGCACCCTCTTCTGCACAGCTCACCACACTTCTCTGAGTAAAAACACAACTTTAAAGTGGTAGCTACGACTTGGTGAGATCAAACCACCATTAACATTACACCAACTTTACTTATACACTGAGCTTTTAATGTTGGTCTTTTTTTGTCATAGATTAAGTCACATGGCTCTGTTCCAAAGCTCCAGTGTCCTCACAGAGTGCACATTTCTGTGTAAGGCCACCAGTTACTCTCGATAGTGGGTTGACCCTGGCTGGATGCCAGACACACACAAAAGCCTCTCCATCACTCCCCTCCACAGCTGGACAGGGGAGGGAAAATATCACTAAGGGTTCGTAAGTTGAGATAAGGACAGAGGGAGATCACTCACCAAACTGTCACAGGCAAAGCAGACTCAAAGACATTAATTGACTTTGTTACTACCAAAATCAGAGCACTATAATGAGAAGTAAAATAAGACCTTAAAAACACCTTCCCTCTTTCCCAGCTCTACCTGCTTCTCCCCAGAGGCACAAAGAGACAGAGAATGGGGTTCTTCTCCACCCCTGTAGTCCCCCCAGTTACCAAAACCTGCCCACACAAACACAATACATTCTCACACCTCACATTCTTCCAATTCATATTTCTCTACCCCTCCTTAATTTTGCAACCGTGTTTGCAGCTCACAGTAGCTGCAGTTTTTCCTCTCATTCTGTTTCTGCACAGAAGATGTATATTAAAAAAATAATAATTTCATCAGTACTACTTCTGTTGCTGTTTGGAATTCAGGAAACTCTTCCTGAAGCCAAGATAAATGCAAAAGGAAGTTTCCTGAAACTTCCATTTCCTAGGCTTTTAAGTCACTACGGATCACAGAACAGCCAGGGTTGGAAGGGACCTCTGGAGATCATCCAGTCCAACCCCCTGCCAAGGCAGGGTCACCTGGAGCAGGTGACACAGGAACACATCCAGGTGGGCTTGGAATGTCTCCAGAGAGAGAGAGAGAGTCCATGACCTCTGTGGGCAGCTTGTCGCAGTGCTCTGCCATCCTCAGTGTAAAGTCTTCCCTCGTGTTGAAGTGGGACTTCTGAGTTTATGGCCACTGCTCCTCATCCTGGTCCCTTCTCCCAAGTAACAAGTAATGGGACAAATTAAAATTCTGCCAAGTTGTGCCAGAGGAGGTTTATATTGGGTGTTAGGAAAAACTACTTCAGAAAATGGGTCATAAAGCACTGGAACAGACTGCCCAGGTTGAGTCTCCAGCCCTGGAGTAGTTTAAAAGATGTGCAGATGTGGCACCTGAGTACATGGTGTAGTGGTGGACTTGGCAGTGCTGAGTTAATGGTTGGACTTGATGATCTTAAGGGTCTTTTCTAACATTAATGATTCTGTGTATTCTAAACAGTCAGAAAATTCTGCCATTTGATTTTTATTATTATTATTTACATTTTAAACTCATGAAAAGCATACTTTAATTGCTAGTGGAAGATTCCAAATCACGTATTCTACACCTACTTAACCTGATCCCTCCAAAAACTAAACAGGCTTGAAGTCAAAGCCAAGTCTGATGCCTTCTCTGCTTGTCAAGACAAGAACGCATTAATGCTGACAGCTGAGTGCAGGCAGGGTGCTTGGAATAGCTGAGAGCTGCTGTGTCAAGGAATAACAAAATACTAAATTTCAGGATACTGCCTTCAAAAATTAGTTATTTTACTATGGTAGTGATTAATTTCAAACAGTTGATTAAGAAAATAATTATAATTCGTTGTAACTGGGGTAACACTGTCCCATAACTGGTGAACTGGATGCGACTGCTTACTCCAAAACCTACTTTCATCTCAAATACAAGGTATTATATGCATTGTTTGTTTCAAATCATAGAACCATAGGAGAAAAAGCAGTTCTTAGTGCAAAGCAAAACTCACAAGTGCTTCAGCCATCATTTCAGTGTAAAGCAGCTTCCTTAACATAAAACAAACAGCAAATGCAAAATACATGTTTTGATTCTGACAGAACTTCGTGGTTTATTTAAATTTAAATTAAATTTATTTTAAATTTATTTAAATTTAAAGCAGTACCATTAGCTCAATTAAGAGTGGTTTATTCAGAAAATCTGTTTATTGCCTATGGACCCACAAGATTACATACAAGAAGTTTTTTGCTTTTTTGTTTCACATTTTTCTTTTTTTCATTTGTATGAAAATGCCCATACAAACAATGTTGTTTCTAAGCTGTGTGGTATTCCAAGCTGTAAAACATTCATTTCCTCCAAAAAATAACTGTCTTCTTAGAATTCTTATTACAAGACCACTAGCTCTCTTTACACCCTCCTTTGAGAAAGAAAATACTGATTCCTGGGGAACTGCACTTAAACTTAATTCTCCAAAAACGTACTCTCTTCGAATTGTTCAATATGAAATTTGCACTGTGAGAAATACCAGCATCTGATGAGAAATGAGTTTTTATGAGCCACGAAATAAAAACACTTTTTGGAATGAAACAATTCTCACAGACATCACTTTTAAGAATTGTCAGAGGTTCAAAATTTGTGTTTTCGTCGTATGAGTTGTAGGCTCACATTCCCCTCATTTATACTGGCCCGACTTTCAGCTGAGCTATTTTTTTCTGACACCAACACAACAATCTCTAGGATTTATTTAGTAGTCTATCTTGACTTCTTCCATAATCAGCAACTTCCCTGAAGCACTGCAGCTTTATTTCTTTTTAAATGAAACATTCCAAAACAAGGCAGGAAAACCTGCAAAGAAGTGAAGGAGAAAACAACAATCTGAAGGCACAAAAAAAAAGGAAATATTTTTAAGGGATGGTAAACAGAAGGAGAATTACAGACTATCATGTCAGTGAAACAGTATGGTAAGAAGACTAATCTGAAGCAAATTCTCCAAGTTCCTCAGAAAGAGGAAAAGGTTGCAGGACACAAAGGGGTTTCAAGGGAGCAATGCTGGAGTCTGAAAAGGAGAAACAAATACTGCTTTTGTATTGTAGAAATAGGTACAAAAAATCATGTTCTGCTTGTTTCCCCTTTTGCATACACTGGTACTTTCTTCTCCTAGTTTCATTCAGCTTTACCATAAATGCTCTTAGAGCTGAAATCTCCTTTACGTAGGTTTTCTTGCATGGTGTGGGCTAGGGTTAAAAAACTATTTGCTGTTACCTTGCCATTTCATTCTTAAACCTTACCTGATCTTCAATTACTGCTCACATACAGTACCACAGAATCTCAGAATGGTTTGGGTTGGAAGGGATTCTTAAGATCATTTAGTTCCAAGCCCCCTGTCATGGGCAGGGACAACATCTGCTAAACCATGTTGCTCAGGACCTCATCCAACCTGCCTTTGAACATTTTCAGGGATGGGGCTTCCACTATTTCTCTGAGTAACATCTTCCAGTGCCTCACGACCATCACAATTAGAATTTCTTCCTAATATCAAATCTAAACCTGGTCTCTTTCAGTTAAAAGCCATTTACCCATTGTTCTACCAGTAAAGCTGTGTAAGAAGTCCCTCTCCAGCTCTCTTGCAGCCCCTTTAGGTACTGAATAAATCCTAGAGATTTATTCAGTATTATTCTGAGAGGTCTCCCTGGAGACCTTCTCCAGGCTGAACAACCACAACTGCCCCAGCCTTCCCCTGTGGGAAAGGTGCTCCATCCCAACCATCCCAACACAGATGACTCAGTATCAATACACAAATGACAGAGCTGCTTCTTTCACCATAATCATCCAAAAATCAGCCAAAAAGGCTTTCCAAATCATCCTTGCCCGTGTCTCTCAGCCTACAGTAGCTACTATACAACGATGCCAAATCATAGTCCAAGATAATTCTTTCTAAAATGTTTGTCCTGCTCATTTCAGCACATTCAGAACATGTACAAATCCTTGTATTCCAGGTGAAATTAAACATTCCAAAATGAAGACTTGTAGTTCCATTTTCCCAAAGGAAATTCAGCCAGAACTCACTCTTTTTATTTTTTTCCTTTTTTACCTAAAACCAGAAGAAACCCTGCTTTTCAACAGATACTTGTCTTTTACTTACTCTGGTTTCACACTTGTCTTTGTTTACTTATGGTCTTGCCTCTATTTTTCTGTCAAGGTGCTCTTCTCAAGCACTTTCATATCTTCTGTTCTATGCTGTCCTAGCACTGCTTTCAGCAACCACTGATAGAACTGAACATACAGGCAATTATAACTCACATTGCTTACTTGATCAAAGCTACATTGATTTGAGAAAAAAAATAGGAAAAAAGCCTATAAAAACACAAAAGAAACATTGACCATAGCACCATTCACAGAGTTTGGATTGGAAAAGAAGTTTCCAGAGGAAATGGATTCTTTCCCATGTCCTCTTGGTCTGATTTAATTTGAGCAGCCTGTACAAAGATTGTCCTTGTACAGAAGCAATCTTTGAATACCTCCCTCAGATCAACTCATCAGGTTTAAAGCTGCCCTCATTTTCAGACGCCTGTAATCTCTGCTAATAATACTTAGCAGATACTTTCCTTGAGTGTCATCTTAGTCAATTACAGCAGAGGTGCTGGTCACTTCATTTCACTTCTCCTACAACCAACCCTTGTTCAATATTAGATGGTGGGCAACTACCCATCTATCAATATTGACAACTCCTTCCTTGGGAGTTCATCTCTGTCACTTGTGTCCTCTTCCAGATCTTTCAGGTTCCCCAGACCATTCAGGTCACAACCCTCAAAATAACAATAAAACCAGCCTGAAACAAAATGTAAAATAACTCAACTCTACTGTGCTGCAGCCTATTGCAACTGTTTTTGTAACGTTATTTCAAATAGAAGACTCTCTTAACTTCTGCCTCTTATTTTGCTATTTTTCTCCCCATCTTGCATCTAAAATTACACAGTACACTTTCAGAAAACAGCACTGGAGATTCTAACACTCGGTCCAGCTCAAAGGAAGGCTGGACGAAGATTTGAGCAGCCTGGTCTAGTGAAAGGTGTCTCTGGCCATGGCAGAGGCTTGGAACTAAAACATCCTTCAAGTCTTTTCCAACCTAAACTGTTCTATGATCCTCCCTGCCTTAGTTAACAGGAGTTTAACATTTCTGTCTTCTCTCCCTGTTATAGACTATCTGCATAACTCAAGGAAAAAGCAAATCAAACAAATCAATCCCTCCCACAAACATTACAAAAGAGAACACACTGGTGTAGATTAGTAGCAGAATGTTTTCTGAATAATAAAGAAAACTTTCACAGATCTTAGAAAAAAAATAAGAGTGAAAAAGAAGAAGGAAATAAAGCAGCACGAAAAGGAGAGATGTCTAAACACTTTCCCATCCTTTGGCTGTTTAGAAACACATTTTTACCTAAAAAAACTAAGTGCTAACCTATTGTTTGTGTAAACTAGCATCAAATCCATCTGTCCAAAGAGAATCAGATCTCAACACTGGTTTTACACACATTTCAAAAAAGCATGGTAATGGGTATTTTCCATTTAATTCAAGGTATTGGCAGTTGGTTTTTGTTCTTTTTCTTTTTCTTAGAAAGGCAACAATGCAAATCACTGCATCCTTACTGGAAAGTCAGAACTGTGCACTGTTCTGTTCCTACACAGAAACAAGACTGATGAGCACCATCTCATGGGCATTTCAGGTAACAGATTTGAAACAGAAAAAAAGAACTTAGTGAATTCTCCAGTATATGGATATACCTTCCAATATAAATACATTGAAATTGAATGACACACAAGCATAATTTCAAAGTTTCAGATGCTTAGATATAAAAATGTGGCTCAAATTAAGGATTTTCCTAAAAATCATTCACTGCAAATATATCTGAGAGGAACATTGTCACATTCACACAGGAAGAATTTTAGAAGTATTTAGCCACTAAAAAAAGTATTTATAAGCAGCGAGGTACATAAAATTAACACCACACCCATCCCAAAGAATCCAGTTTGTGGCAGAGGAGCTCTAAAATAAGTTCTTAAAAAATAAGATAAGAGCAGTACCAACAGAATTCTTTATTTCCCTTGTATGCATGTACGTAATTTTAAAAATAACTTCAAAAGCATGATTACACACTTGGATGCTTTCCTTTCAGCTGTACAATAATTAATGAGGTTCTAAGAGATTGCTTACATCCATTCCAGCAGATCCTAGAATGACTAAAACATGACTCCTTGAAAACAGTCTTGAGGGCCACACTGCTTGGGAGTACTTGCCATTCAACAATACAGTTCCTCTGTGGCCTGAAATTTTACCCAGCAACAGCAATGCCTCAGAGAGAACAACCCCTTTCACTTGTCTCCTAGTTCAGGTTACAAAGTTCCTGTTGTAGCTCATGCCATCTTTATCTTTCTTCAGTTAATTGCGAAGTTAAATACCAAATATAAATTTATAGGCAACTAACTTTCCTAAGCACATTTCTGACGGAATTTTGCTCACTATGGTTTCTGTAAGCTTTATTGGTAAAATACCTTGTAATAGTAACTGTCAAACCAGTTTTACTCCTTTGAGTGCTAAATCTTACCAGCCCTGTACATCAAATGAAACTTTGTTTACTGCCTTTATTTATTGGATACCAGTAAACAAACAAACCAAGGACCAAACCAAAACAAAAGATTAATCACAGCACTTGAAGCACCACTGCAGAAATTAGAGAGAATGCAGATTCTTCCAGCACAGGCAAAGCTGCTCCAGGCTAGGAACCCCACTACAAAAACCAGACTTAATTCTAGAGCAGCATCATGTTTTGAAAGATATGAAGCATTGTTGTGTCTCCCTTGCCCTGAACACACTCCAGCTCTGGGAAAGGTGCTCATTAGCACAGCGTGGCTGCACCTGGAAGAGGAGGCCACAGCTCTGCAGCCATTGTGTCACCCGCCTGCACCACCTTTGCAATCATCCACTGCAGCTCAGTGAGGGTCAGGCCACATCTACTGTTTCAGATGGAGATCAGGATGACTCCAGTAAACCTTCCTAGCAAGCCCGACAGTGTTTCCTTGGCTTCCTTCCAAAACTCACTCCCTGCAGTGACCCCTCTGCACAACCTCCCCTCTCACCATGGATCAGCAAATTTGCCAGTCTAGATCCTCCCCAGTCGATGAGGAGGATAATAGGTTATAAATTCCTGTTACACAATTTGTCATGTCACAACATGAATCTCCATAAAACTATCAGGATGCCTTTTCCCGAGTTCACTTTTACCAGGACAAGTGTATCAACTCTCAATCAGCTGAAATAATTCTCCTAGTTATGGCAGGAGGCAGCAATCCACCTATAGAAATTCACCACAAAAGCAGCCACATTTGGTCACCAGCCCTGCCAACTAACGAGGGTTTCCTGCCTGGTAACAAATATTTCAGCTCCATCCCATGAATCCCATCTCACATCAAAAAATTAACACTAGGGCAAGACATATTTCGTATGAAGCAGAAGATAATTATCACAGCTCAGACGCTTCAACATCTTTCTGTTCCTGACTCAAGCAGGTCTGTTACAACTCAAATATCTTATTCAGGTTTCCAGAGTTTTCTAATAAAGATTAGAGATTTCTGCAGGGCCAAACACACAAAGTCCCACCCAATGTATCAAGTCAATTTCATCATCTTTGGATGAGCTTTCATGAGAGCATTGAAATTTCTTCCCTTTACAATCAAAAAGTTTATGCAAGATGTATTGTGATAAATACAAAACCCAGGCTTTTTTAATTAGTCTACAATGCTGATCTGCATTCTGTAAGACTCCATGGAACTAATTTTAGTACAGTGTTTCCAACATCTTCAAATCTCTAGCAGAACACCTCATATAAGGAACACTTGGCTGTTTTTAAGTTTTTGCACTGTTAAACTTACTGCCATTCAAACCTAAATGACTCCAGGCTTATTGGCAATTGTTCTAAGCTGTCCCCTAATCCACTTTGCCAAGATTTATTATTACACTTAGTCTGCTGACTAACTGCATAAAATATTAGCTGGCCTTATGGCTGATGTTATGCAGGAGGTCACATTAACACATTGATCCCTGGGTCTTATAATCTATACTTGACACTCTTTCGAGGGATGCTTTTATTGGCAACTGTAAACTTTTAAGTGCTATTCCAAGATTAGCCTTTCAGTAGCTGAGTCTTAGGAGGAATGTTGCTCTTCTCTCAAACATTGCTATCTTTTTTAACACTTGCACTTCCACTGTTACTGCCTTCTACATTTTTATTTCAGACACCACAATTATGGCACAGAGCACTACACTTCTAAAGTTGGATCACTCTGATTCAGTGGAATTCTAGTAACTGGTTTTGTTCAACAATATTATAGTTCTCTTACACTTCTGTGTAGTACAACAAATTTTTAAAAATCCATAAGCGTATCTGTAGATGCCACACGTGTACAACACAATAGAGAATAAGACAGCATCATATGCAGGTGAACTTAAATAAAAAGCTACAAAAATCTGCAAAACATTAGGTTTTATCTTAAATTTAAAGAGTCTGAAAATAAACACTTTTCAGGTGTAAATTGCTACGTCTTTATGCACTAAGTACATTGCAAATAGCCTTATACACTTCCCTGCAAACCCAACTCAGGCCGGTCTCCAAATGTAAACATCCCCATTGTGTTACCCAGACCGAGTTAATATAAAAACCCAAAGTAAACCTCTCCTCTCCTCCTACTGCCATGACAGGTGAGCACACAATCTGTACTACAGAACACTTCACTTTCTGTAACTGAAAACTGAAGCAAGAAATACAAATACAGGTCTTGGCACAGCCACCACATTATTTGAGCTCTATCAGCTGCTGAGTTGGGAAGAGTAAGAAAGAAAAACTGTCTCTACTTACTCAAACACTTGCAGTAAGACCAATGAGGTCTTGTAAATGCAACTAAACTTATAAACCCTAAGTTTTCTGTAATACCCTTAAGATGTTTGCAAAGTATGGGATTTTCCACCCAGCAAAGTCTCAATTTTCCTTCTGAGATTTACGATATATCTTTTTCCTATTTAGTATTTACTTAAGATTGAATTATGCAGCATGAGTGAAGCAGATTAACATTTTATCCACATTAATCCCTCTTCAAGGGAGTAAGTCTGTGGAAGCACATGGGTGCCCCAGGTATGACTATTCAGCCATACAATTGTAGCACTCTTATTTTACAGAATGACATCACTACTGAAGTACATTTATCCTGTGAAATTGTAGCATTACACACTTTCAAAAAATCATGTTTGTTTGGGTTTTTTATATATATAAACTCAAATACTGAAAAAAATTATTCAATTACCAACGCTGGGGAAAACACAGAGGCAATGGATGGAAGGTGAAAGAAAATACTTTTTTTTCTTCATGTGTAACTAAGGGATGGGATTGCTCAGTTTTTATTTATTATTGGACACGTTCTACAAAACATTCAGCACAGAATACAATTCTTCAGAAGCCATTCTTTTTTCAAAATGAACCCAAAACTTATTTCATCCTTGCTGCCATTCACCTGCCTTCTTTTATGTGCAATGCTGCCTTTGGCAAAATTTTTACCTAAGAACAGCTGGTCAATGACATATCTGGAATACACAAGGCTTGCTGTGATACAAATATTATTCAGAAGCTGAAGAGTACTTCAATATAAAAATTTCAATTTTTTTCCTTGCTCTCATGCAAATTTTGAGACAAGAGACAGGAAAGGGACATGTGAAACACATTTATAGTCAGCCCAAGCAAATACTAGTGAAACACTTAAGCAAATGTTCAGGAAGAGAAGTGAAAGTTATAGAAGAAGAAATTCAAGGTACACTTCTCTGTAACCTTATCAAAGTATAAAGCTAGTGTCAATCATGCTCTGACAAAATACTGCCAGTTACAGTTTGTAACCTTTGTACAAAGCAATTTCCAGACAAGCCAGAAAAGAGAACAGCTTTCAGCATCTAGAAAAATTCTAACAAATGAACACTTGACTGCAACACCAACAAAACACATCCAATAACTATGCTATTCCAGTGATTCTATCCACTCAAAGATCTCTTTTTTTCAAAAACAAGACAAACAAAGCTTTAACAAGAAATTAACATTACTTAAAATGTAATTGCCATTACCATCACTACATAGCTGAATGACAAGTATCTTGCTGAATGTCAGTACCCTTCCAAATCAAAAGGTCATATGAAGCAAGGTTCTATTTTTGATTTACAGACTTCCCATTATGACAACTAACCAGAGAGCTGTGCACTGTATCCACCTCTGCTTCGTGAACAGAGAACTTTGGAGGTAATTTAGGAGACTGCTGCAAATTCTGATGCCACTAAAGTAAAGAACAACCATTACAGTGCTCCTGTCCCTTTCTGCATGTGGGCAGTCCAGGCCAAGAGGAGAGGCTGCAGCAAATGTAGGGTAAAGCACTAACACAGCTCTAGACTGAGCAGGAAATACAAAATAAACAGACAGGAACAGTCTTCTCTCTGAGAAAGCTTATCAGTGGCAAGCACTACATCAGCACCAAAGCTCTGCACTGAGGGGACCAACGGGGGAAGGAGAGGGTTATGGAAAATAAAGCTACAGATAAAAACCCCTCTCCATGGTAGATGCTTAAATTCCTAAAATATTACGTACTCATTTGCTTGGCAACCATTTTTAATTTAACTGTGTTTATCCTATTATACTACTTTAACTATGTTACACATGGCACTACAGATGGTGCTAAATGATTCCAGGTAATCAGAAGAATGCTCTTGTGAGATAACAACATTTAAGGAGTGATAAAATTAGATTTCTTTTTCTCATTATGTTCCAGTCCTATTTCTCACTGTGTTTAATACAAAACTAATTTCAGCTTTGTAGCACAGTAACATTTTTGGAACCCAAAAATATGTGAATGAAGTCAGCCATGCAAAAACCAAGACTTTGTTAGAATGTCATAAATAACCTGAGAGATGCACCCATTTAAGGGAGAATTTTAAGGAGTCTGGTAGGGAAACAGGAGGAAATTTCTGTTTATGCCTCCTATTACTCCAAAAATTAGGAATAGCTTTTATTCACAATATATAAAAATGCTACATTTGTGAAAAAATCCAATTTACATATTTCAATATTTAATATCCATTCTGTTCATGAATCACCCTGCTAGCCTTAATCCTTTCCATCAAATCCACAATTAGATTCTCAAATTCAAAAGCATCATCCTAGGGGACAAGAGATCTTACTTTTTTTTCCAAAGTACACTAATCCAGTTACCATTTTAAAAGTTTTCCACACTGTGAGTATAAAAGCTCTTTTTCTAACCTGGGATGGTTGCTGGCAATACCCATGATTTTGGCTATCTGCAGTAATGGCAGTGACAACAGCTGCAGCCAAGGCAAAGCAAGTCAGAGCCTTCCAATTATAACACATCTGTCCTTTCTCAGACATCATCCTTCACACCTGGCATTTGCTGCACAAAACTGGGCAACTTAAAGATTTGTCCACAGTGTATCTGCTTTACACGATGTACAGAAGTCCAAACTTCAGCTGCTAACAGTTAGACATTTCTGACTTCAGGTTTGAAAACCTGAGAATTTTCACTTCTTCCTCCATTCAAAGCTGCTTCTTTAGCACACTCCAGAGAATTAGCAGGTAAAACAAAAAAATAATTCCCAGTGTCACTTTTCTGGGCTAGCAAACAGGACCACCTCTGTATTTTCAACATGCTTTCTTTGGTAATTATTTTTAAATACAAAGAGCAAATATTACTTCTACCAATACACATTAATACAAACAGCAATTATTACTCTTCCTGATACATGTTATTCTTCACTTCAAAGAAAAATAAAAGAAGCATTTTGCATCCACAGAACTACTATTATTTTGGGTTTGATTTCAAGCAAGTATCATACAAGTTCTAGCATGACTTCAGGTTTTAGGACACTCTACTTTAGTAACTTGTTTGCCCAACACAGCCTGTCTCCTGCCTTTACAGGAACAAGCCTCTCACTGCACTGTCAGTCACCAGGAACAGCCTTTGTGCTCAGTTCCCCCTGTATAACTCAGTACTATGTAAAGTAGTGGCTGGCAATAAGATTCTCAACACAAAGATGAAAAGGTCTTCTAATCTCTCACTGTAGTTAACAGAAGGCTAACTTTAGGGACAAATAGAGAGTTCCAACAAAAGTTTGTCATTCTCCCAACAGATGAAAATAAAAAATAAAAAGTTGTAGCTACTCAGCCTCAAGCCTACCACAGGACTTGAGTGTTTACAAATATTCTTCAGTCACAAACTAAGGACCAAACCAAAACAAAAGATTAATCACTGCACTGTAAGTACCACTGCAGACTGCAATGTCTGCAATTGTCTGTCTCACTGTTATGGGACAGGTCACAACCACAGCAAGACAAAAATCCCAAACAACAGAGCTTCATATTCCAGTGAGTCCAAGTTGTAGTAATACCATCCCTGCTAGAGCTTCAATCTCTATAACCTCATTTCAGGTTTTAGGTCATTTCTTTCTGAAGAGCTTCAGTCACAGCTGTAACAAGTTTAAAACAGCTAAAGAAATACCTGTATGGCAAATTACATGCTTTAAAAACTAGACTTCCCACCTCCTTTTTCTTAATATTGGGCAACTACAGAAATAGCACAGCAACATCTTAATCATAAATTGGCTCTTCAAGAATATTGTTCTTTTGGTGTTCACAAAGTGATTAATAGACACCCACACTGTCTTTGAACACTAAAGTTTAGCTCATTTGACCGTTTCCCAATGTTTAGTTCCCATTTGACAATTTTATTTGTTACTTTCTTGTTTTTAAAGAGGTTTTTACTTTTTGCCATATACTCCATCTCCAGAATTGGAAAACAAGCATCTAAATGGCAATCTACACAGAGCAAGTACCCCTCAGAGGATGTGTCATGACTTTAGCTAACAGCAGTGGAACCTTGCAGTATATCCTGACATGTATTGACAGACAATTGCACGATCACAGAATTACTCCACCAGCTTAGAACACGGGGAGATTAGAAAAGAAGGAAAAATTAGCCCTTCATAAGAAGGACAGCTTGTTACACCTTCAGAATGAGAACGCAGCTTCAGCTCTCCAGCTGCCCTAACAATAGAATTTGCAGATGAAACAGAACCAGTTCTGTGTAGACAAAGTAGAAGAACAATGGGTGCTGCTGAAACTGCAATATTTCATTCCAGTCTGTAAAGGTTCTGTGGCTATTTATTGGAAAAGTCACATTCTGAGTTACAACAAACAGAACAAATGTTTTCCTTTCTTCCTTTTAAATGCAAAAGGAATTCAGACTTCACATAAAAACACAATGCAACAAGCATAATGAGGCAGCTCTAGAGCCAGGTACTTAGACTCAATACTCTTTGATTATTAAGGGCAATAGCTCCTCTTGGCCAAATTATTAACCTTCCTAAACAAAGGCATTTTTGTCTTCAAAATTCTGGATATTAAGACTGAGGTTCAGGCATCTTTTAATATAGAAATTTGCACTGCAATCACTGCAATTGAGAAATCCTTTACTCTGCATCGATCCCATTGTTATAATGATCAATAGTTGTTTTAAGAATCCATATGTGCATTCAAGCATTCTTTCCAATTTGCACAGTAAGGTCACAGGCAAACAAACCCATTTAGAAGTATCCTTGGTGAACAAAACTCCTTAAGAGTTGAGAAACAGAACTCTTAACTACAACTCTAGTCTCATATATTTGAGCAATAGAGCTACAGGAAATATTAAAGGCGACTCTTAGAAGTTGAGAAGTTTAACATCCAACTGGAAAATTACTATAATTGAGCCTAGTTTATTGAGCCCCATATGCCTAGTTTAACAGGAAATTGAAGCNCATAATTGAGCATTTAAAGCTGTTCACCTCCTTCCCCATATACCTAGTTTAACAGGAAATTGAAGCATCAAGATCACTCAGTGCTACAGAACTCAAATGCACTGCCAACCCACAGAAGACACACTGTAAGAGTATTACAAAGCTAAAGAGTTATTCTGCACAGTAGATGTCATGCATGGTGCAAAATGGTCACTAACCCACATTTGACCAGCCCCATTCTCAGTAACATGCAGCATTACTATACTGAAATGCACAGAAATATCCTGTTCAGGATGATACTGGAATTCAGCTACCAGCACAGGAATGAGGCATGAAATGCTCATTAAACCCCATGTGTCAGCAATAGCTACAGAATAGTGTCACACCACAGAGCAAATGAAAACACAGACACTAAACAATACATGATAGGGATGGCACAAGTCAAAAGTCACTGAAATAACTCTCCCTCCCCTGCTACCACATGTACATTAAGCTTAAATTTCTGGCACTCTTGTGTACTTGAAAGTGGCTTTTCCCATAGAAATTAACAAAGAATTGTTAATTCAATTCAATCACCAAATTACAAAATCACCAAATGGTTTGGGAGGGAAAGGACCTTAAAGATCACCAAGTCCCTCTGCCATGGGCAGGGACACCTTCCACTAGACCAGGCTGCTCAAAGCCCCATCCAACCTGACCCTGAACACTTCCAGGGGTGGGGCATCCACAGCTTCTCTGGGCAATTCCTTATCCAGTGAGTGGCCCATCCATCAAATCCATGCCTCTCCAGTTTAGAGACAAGGATGTTGTGCCAAATACTCTGCACAAGTCCAGAGAGACGACATCAGTTGTTCTTCCCTCACCCACCAGTGCTGCAACCCCATCACTGAAGGCAACTAAATCTGTCAGGCCCTTTGATGTGACCTTAGTGACACCCTGTTGGCTGTCACCAATCACCTCCTTATTTTCTATGTGCCTTTGCACAATTTCCAGGAACATCCGTTCCATGATCCCATAAGACACAGAGGTGAAACTGAACAGCCTGGAATTTCCTGGGTTCTTCCTTTTCCCCCCCCTCTTTTAACACTGGGAGCTACGTTTTCCCTTTTCCAGTCACTGGTAACTCGACCAGTCTGCCAAAACTAATAGGACAGATGGTGACAAGATAGTGATATTTAGGTGATCAGGATTTAAATCCAGAAGCTTGAATTTGAAACAAATAGTTTATAATCAAGTTTTATAACAGCACAATTACAGTGATTAAACTAAACTGCTCATGTGTGATGTTATTTTATGACAATTTCTTTGGGCAGCTTGGTTGCTTCTCTAAACTCTTACCTCTACTTCTATTCATACGTCTAGAAAGAGATCTCAACAACTCCTTGCATGCCTACTTAAAGAATCCCTACAGACACATCCATCTTTAAAGAACAGCAACAAAGACATCAAGATTAACTCAGCACTCAAGTGAAATTTGAGTATGAGTGATTAGAAAACCTTATTCAAACAGCTTAACCACAAGGTCTGACATTTGTTCCTTTCTGTGCCTTCTCCCCATATTCATGAATCGGGCATTTTTTGCTGTTTATGAGCCTGGTCTGGGCAGAAGAGGTGTTACACGTGCTCCTTTACAAGTCACTCACAGCACCCTCAATCTTGACAAATGGCAACTGGAATATCCTCCTGCTAAGGAGAGAAATCAGGGTGGCTTTCACTTCCCTCAGAGGTGAGACTTTACCAAACCAGCAAAACTCCCAAAGAGCCACAAACATTCTGCTGTACACAGGAAGGCCACAAGTCTTCAGCACCAGGTCTCAGATGAGTCATGGAATAAACATCTCCCCAAGGCAATGCTCCTGCCAATCAGCTGATCCACAGCAACTGCAGGACACAGTGGCATTCACAGATTCCCAGCCTGCTGCGGATTCCCGTGAGTGCTCAGGACTCACTTCTGCAGCCAAGGATGAAAGCAACAGGTGCCAGGTCACGGAAGAGGAGGCAAGGGGGCACAGAAAGGACAAAGCAGTGTCCTGGTGTGAGGTTAGGCAGCAGATAATCTAGCATGGCACAAGGTTGGGACCTATACATGACAATAATTTCCTCATAAGCATTTACTGATTTATATAAAGATAGGAAACCACTGGTACAGTTTCTGATCCTGAGAACCCTTTTCACCGCACTTTACTGTTCAGTTGGGCACCACTGCTACCCTGTTTAAAACACAGACAGTTGAAGTGTTAAAGACATCATAACTTCAGAAGGTGACCCTTAGTTATAGACTGCAAATTGGACAGAGACTCTATTGCAATCCAAATTGAAATATCCATTCCCAGTATCTCAGGTGTTAGCCCATTCTGTAACAGCAGCAATATATTAAATGTACACAGCTCCCCATCTCATGTTTCAAGTTTCAAAACACATTCTAAAAAATGCAATCACAGTTACTCAGTTTTATACTCCATATCAGACACCTAAAACCCAGGCATTAGAGCACCTAAATTACCCACTGGAACCAAATCCTACAGTATAAGTAAGCTCCCATTATACAGAGAACAAAAAAAAAAAAGCTTTCAAGTTCTTTTCAATCAAGTTCACAACCACAACTAGAGACAAATCACATGCTTAGTTTCAACAAAAACATTAGCAGGAGGCAGATGCTGACTGGACTGATAGTTTCCATTTGTTTATTTAACGGTCATGCACCATTCACATTAGTCATTTGGTTCTCATCTTTCCCTCAATGGCATTATTTTAAGGCTCATCAGCAATTCTACTTCTGTATCACTGGCCATATTTTGTAACTTAAGTCTATGATTCCACATAAAAAACATTTTAGGTTTGGTTTTCATGATGGGTTGTTTGGTTTGGAGGTTTGTCTTTTTCCTGGAGGGGGGAGGGATGGTTTTGTTTTTTGGTTGGGTGTTGATTTCCTTAAGCACTGCTTGATTACAAACAAAGCCCACCTGGATTGCTAACAATCATGCAAAAGACAGTTGTCCTTAGGAACACTGTTTAAATCCCAAGTGCAAACAGCACAACTTAAAAGCTTCTCTGTTAACAGACTACTAAAACTTGAAGTTGCAGGATCTGGAAAACCTTTACTCAGCAGTTCTACAACCACAGGGTCACTACTCACCTACCCTCACCCAAATCTGTACAATTCCCATCCAAACACACAGTTTGATAAAGGAACCACTTTGTGAGGGGTTTACCATGCAAACATTCAGCATCCTGGACTCCATAGTCACATATTTCCCAGTTCACTGTGAGATGCTACTGGTCCTCTTCTTGCTGGTCTTTTATTACAGAAATTGTACTCCTGCTGCAGTTACCATCTTACCTGCTGCTTCCTGGTGCCTCTGTCTTTCAGCATTCCCAAGGAGAGAATAAATAAGCTAAGGTCACCCTATGCATTCTTACAGTTACTGTTTTACAGGGCTAGTCCAGGACAAACCTAGAAATTTGGAGTACTTAAGTGGGGCAAATAGAATAGGCTCCATTTAGTGAATTTATCTTTGTAATTTCTGTCCACAACTCAGACAACAACTGCTGACAGCAAAAGGGGAAATGCTGACACACACACAACACACTTTCATAGAACAGATGAGTCCTACGTGGTTACTCTGGTTTTGATTCCCAACTGCAAAAGGAAAGATAATCCAGAAGCTCTTCAAGTCTTGATTTCTTCAGTTGCATCAACAAAGGAGAAGAGGTTTTTGCCTGAACAAGTCCATTCCAGGTTTTCAATCACACAAAAATAATCTGACTTTTCTGCATTGATGCAAATGGAATTCTTTTCCTAGATCTATGCAGAATGCAAAAACATCAACAAAACTAATCATATGCAGGCTGCAGTAAAGAGACTTGCAGCTCAAACTCGTGGAACTTTTACAGGAGGCAACAGAGCACATCCTATTCCCACTAGAAATTCTCATTTAAATATCTTCTCAAGGCAGCTATTAACAAGAAAATCATGCCTGGGACATAGCTGCTCCCAGCTCCCCAGTTACTACTAGGGGAATCCAGTGCAACAGAAGGCATTAAATTTTTCTTCTCCACAAATTAGTTTCTATTTAGAAACTACTTATGTCTATTTGTGAAGCTCTGGAAACTAAAGCACTGTGGCAATGCAAGCTCTTCACAAATTATTCCAGGCTCCCGGTGTCAGCACAAAGCCCCCAGTGGCTCGGGGTAAAGTGCTATTGCAACTCCTGCAGTATGATCGTTTGGTGAGTTTGATTACAGCAGCAGTGCAAGGATGCATCTCGATTGCTATCTGCCCTGAGCACAGGGCACTGCACGCTGGAAACGGCGGTCTCCACGCAGAGCACTCACAAAGCAGGTGGCAACAGTATCCTGGTTCACCATATTCATGGAGCCCTCAGACTCCTGGCAAATGGCCAAAGCTCACGGACAAAGCCCGAGGGTTTCCCAGAGTCAAATAAATGCGGCCAAAGTAGCTTTCGGATGGGCAGTAATGTGCTCTAGCCCGGTATCAAGTCCACCAGAAAAATCCAGAATTAGTTAAAGCAGAAACGTAATCTAAATTAGGACATTAGTAATTAGGTCAAGCTAATACCAAAAACCATTATGCAAAACGTTGTGAAGAGGCCAGCAAGGCCTCCGGGGCCTGGGGAAGACACTTGAACAGCAGAAAGTTAGCTTACTGTAATTAGTGATTATGAACAAAAACTTTCTGCCAGATTGACCCATTTAAAATAAATAGAACTTCTTTAAAAAGATATGCATAAATTTAATGCACGCAAGACTGAATTTGACAGAATAGATTTTTAAAGAAGACAGAAAAAGACAGAAACACCAAAGGTAGCAAGAAGCTATTTCACATTCCAGTGACTAAACTGCAGAGCTTATTTCATCTGTGCAATGGATTAAAGCTCCTTCCTTAAGGCTCATAAAGAACTTGATGACTGCATGAAGACAGAAGCTATCAGTGCTTTAAGCTGCCAACTTATCTAGAAAGAAATAAAAGGTCAGAGCACCACGTGAAGTGAGAGAGCTCAGAATGAGTGCGGGTTCACCAAGAGGTGGCAAGGCAAATATACAGATAGTGAATGAAACCACAGACAAAGCTCATTTTTATCTGTCATCAGACTTCAATGTAGCACATGCCAAAAAAGTAACATGCTTGATGATTTTCAGAAGAGTGGGACTTCTCAGCAAACTTCAGCATATGAATGTACACCTGACTAGCCACTGAATACTGTACCAAACCAACACTACCTCAAAAAAGAATTGAGCAAATGCTTCATCTTTGATTTTCCTCAACCTCCAATGTTCAGCCAACACAGCAACTTCAAAAGCCCTCTCTTCACTCACACTCATCTTCAAAAAGATTACCGGAGGAGTGAACCAAAGCGTGCTGATTCAGCTTGCATTATAATTATCCATTTTTGTATCACTCTGCAATGTCCAGCCTCTGTGGCAACCTTGACATGCCATCCACCTGCTTCCCTGATGCTTTTGACTAATTTCATTCTATTCCCTAATCCGCAGATGCTGTTCCTGAGCCACTCCATATGGCCCCTGGGTTTCTGTGCTCTCTGCACGGCTGGGTCAGGCCCACGGTCCATCCAGCCCAGGACTGTCTGGCAGAAGCAGCACAAAGCACTACCCAGAGACAGCAAAGCAACTGCAACAGAAACCTGACTCCCCCTCCTCTGTTACCAGACACCACCTAGAAAAATCTGTCATTGAACTGATGTGCTCCCCTCTGAAGGGGACTTCTAAACCATGCTATGAACATATTTTGACCAGGCTTTCTTGTAGAACAAACTGCTAATTAAAAATTGTCTAACAAACATTAAGACACAATATACGTAAATGCCCAGTTCAGCTTTGCTTTTTTGGCTTTACTTTATGTTTGTACAGAGTCTATAAATGTCAGTACAGGATGACAACCCTGCTGGAAAACACAGAGCATGTTCTCAGGCTTTCACAGACACTTGAAATCTCAGACTGGACACGAGAAGCTAGAAAAATATGGCAACTTAGTGGAAGAGTAAGCAAACTGAACACTTTCCCATGCAGTCTTTAAAATTTTGTCCTCAATATTCTGTTGTCTTACATTACAGGAGTTGATACTACAGCCAAAGTACAAACCAGTTTCTCTTCAGAGCCTAGACAATTTTCTTCTAAATTGCTGCATGCCTAATTAAAGACTGCCATTACCACCTCACTACATTCCACAGCTTTCCCAGCCAACCACAAAATTTCCCTCAGCTCCTGCACATACTACATAGGGTGATATTTCCACTAACTACAAACTAATGTCCAAGTTGCATCAACACCTGAAAAAACCCAATATGCATCACCTCAATAAGTAAAAACCATGCATGACCTCTAAGACAGCTGACTGTTCAATTTAGTATGATTTTTTTTTAAACAAACCCTACAAGCCTGACCCAGCTAAAGCCACAGACTTACCTTATCATCTGTACTGTAAGTGGACAGAAGTGACTGAACTAGGATAACTGTAGCCAGAGGTGTATTTACTGGGAAGCTACTAAGGAAGAATGCATCTATTAAGAAATACACAATATTCACTGATATTCTAGGAGCTACTTGGTTACTCTCACTTGTCATCAGCATTGATAAGTTTATGTAGAAAACAGAGTCTTAAAAAACATACAGTAATGTGATGAAAGGAATGCATTGTTATAAAGATATTCACGGTGGATTTTTACTACTGCAATACATTTAATTCTATCAGCATTAGCTTATGGGGGGTTTCTACAACATGATATATGCTAAATAAGCCTGACAAGAGATAAAAAAACAGGAATTCAGAGTTCATAAATACCATTATGAGTTACAGTGTTCTAGTTGCACTGGTGTGCCAAAACCATCCAAATTAGAAACCTGATGTATCAGCATGAAAATAATCTGCAAGAACTTTTTTAAGTTAGGTTGATTTTTTGTTTGTGGTTTTAGTAAAGCCTGGCAGAAGTGAAAAAGCTGACAAATTAAATTTAGAAAGTAATTTTAGCCTCTGCTCCTCAGATCCCATTATTTTTCCTCCAAAGGTGATAAAAACTTCTGTTTCTTTCTCATTTACACTTTGTCACTCTTGGTGAGGATCTCATAATCCATGAACAGAATCAAAAGCAATAGCACATTCTCTTCACCAAAGAGAAATTTGAAAAAAAAAAGTCTTTGCAACACAGACTGAGAGGAAGAAATTGAACCAAATCAAGTAACAATCTATATCATATTCAATAAAACAATTCGAAGCAGCAAAGCTTTTTAAAACAAAACTGGCTTACAGTTATTTTAAGTTAGTAACAGATCCCACGGTAAGTAATTTATTTTTCGATTCTATCATCTTCTGCAACCATGAGTGACTTTTATTTTAATAAACTAAGGGAGGGTAAATATGAGGTAATGAACAAGAATTCACCTGATTTATATGCAAAGGAAATTCAAGGAGTTATTGCTGCTCGAAGTCAATTAAAAATAAAATTCACAATGCATGAGGAATATATATCCATAGTTTAGCTAATCTGTCTAAAAAATTAACAGAACAGATTAATACTTGAACAAGAACGCGCTTTCAACATTTTCCACAGACTAATCAATTTCTTCAAAGCCCCTATTTTCCTCTTCACTTTTAAATGGCACTGAAATATACAAAGACATTCAACATGGGCTGGGAAATTGTGTTCATTGAGAAAACTGACCCAAACAAAGCAGATCAACTCGTCTATTTCTAGGAATAGAATTTCCAAAGACAACAAAAGAACACTAGTAAGAGTTTTGATGCTAGAAGTGAGTCACTAAGCACTTTGTTACACTGCTGGACAGAGAAAATGTCAGGGGTGGCTCTCCAAGATCCAACACTGCTGAAGTGAACAACTTATTTGCTCAAGTAATCAGAACTACAGAGGCTTAAATTTCTTTAGTAAGCAGCAAATCAATTACTGTGCACTTTATACTTCTGACCTCCTGAGTCTTTCACATATAGAACGTGACCATCTCTTAAATACTTAAAGACGAAACACATCAAGACAGCACTTCGGTTTTCTCCTGATAACCTCCATATGCTACAGCAAGTTGGAAGAGCACAACTAAGAGCACCATGTTTTCTCAAGAAATTAAAATTAGGGCACCTAACATCCCTGTTTAAAAAATAATCTCTTCATATTTGAGGGTGATTATGCCATAAAGAATAAATATGCTAAGCAAGCCACCTTTCCACCCAGATTTGCTCAGCCCTCCTTGCACTCTGGCCTACAGATGCCTCAGCTTAGGGACCAAACAAACCCCAGGTAGCACAGGTGTCCTCTTTCCAAATCAGAGGAAGCAGCCTAGCCTAGCAGAGCTCTGCTCCCACCCCTGGTGCCTGCAGCTGTGAGTCACCACACAGAATGAAACCAAACAGGAGGGGACACTTGGGCCTTAACCCCATCAGGCAACAGCAGATCAGGGCGTGACTGTCATACCCCCAGCTCAACCTACACACACCTGAGGAAACACTCCCAAAGCCATTGGGAAACAAGCTACCAGAAAAGCCAGGGCTAAAAGTCACCTTTTCAGATAAAAGTTACAGATTTTCTGTACGCCCACACAGAGAAAAGCAACTACACCACTGCTAACCAGTACTTGGCACACCTTAAATTCTGGTCAGCGTGATTTCAGAGGTGTTAATTGACAAAATGGTTGCACGTAACAAATGAACACAGGCAGAACTCTGAGGCAAATGAACGAGCATTGATTTGAAGGGAGACTTCATATCCATCATATCCCAAAAAGCTACATTAAAAAGTCATCTTCAGAGTTTTTATTTAAAAAAAAAATCAAAAAACGTAGAAAATAATGGCTTTCTGTAACAAAACTGACAAGTTTGTTGGCTGGTTTGATTTTTTCCATGCATTCCAGTTCTAATAAAGCCACTTAACCTTAAGACATCTTCTTCCAAAATACCTGATTTGCCAGCTAGCTGATGTTTTCCTGGGACTGAGAGAAATCAAGGGGCCTACTGTTCTTGCTATTGCTCCAAAATTTGGGTTTTGTTCTCATATATCCAGGCAGTGTCCTTACTACCAAACTGTGGGTTGTGTCATGATACCCAACAGCTGATAAAATAATGTGGGGCATGAGCAGGACCTTTAGCCTCCCACATGTAGCCAGGTGTGCTGAAATGGTTGAGGAATCTTCTCAGAGAGGTCAGGGATGCTGTTTCACTTGCAGAAAAAGTGAAAACACAGTTTCAAAAATTTCCAATGCCAGGAAATCTCCCCTGTCTATCTGGGAAATGAAGATCCAGGAAAATACAGCCCACAGTTCAAATTCTTCAGACCTCTTAAATCCAAAATCAAGAATATTCTAAATCACGCTGAAGTTTTTGCTTCTCTCTTGCTCAAACTGCAGCAGAACAGGAATCACAGGAATCAAGGAGCTTTCACACTTTCAATTACTCTGCTGAATAATTATTCTCTTTCCACTGCTGCCATAAAATACACCTCTAGCACCCCACTCAAAAGACCACACTAGAAACAAAGTAAAATTTAACATGCTCATGAACAACTTCACCTCAGACAAGTGTGAGGGGAAATCCAAATTATTCACCAGAATTTCCTTTTGAACCTCATGTCCTTATATGTGAGCACTGGGTTTAGTCCAGGGCATTGTCAAGTGGACTCCAAGTAACTTAAATCACTTCCTCATACTTGAAGCATCCACGAAACCTCTGATTTGCACTTTGTCACTACTGCCATTCCCCTGTATTGAGACTTTCATCCAAACAAACTAGGGCACTACACTGTTAATACTAAAATATTCCAAAATAAATATTTATATTAACCCAAGAAGATAACACCAAAAAAAAAACCATGAAGCAGACACTGTACACAAACACTTAGTGACCACTAAAACTTGCATGTAGCAAAGAGTACTAACAACAAAATAACTGAAATGCAAACAGCATAAAAAACCAGTATGACTTCTGCCTCAACTTTCCTTGTTACTGAGCTTTATATTATTAAATGCTCTCACTTCCTGGTTTGTCAGAAACCACATTGTTTTAGAGTCAGACCTGCTCACTCAAAGGAAGAAGGAGGAACAATAATTGTTTTAAGAGATGTTTTAAGACCTCTGGTAATAGCAGAGTATCTTTGTAAACTTGACAGTTTTTCTCCTAATGTTTGATCTCCTGCATCAAAGAAAATTATGCAATTTAAAGCAATTGGCCCAAGAAGTTTAATGGTATATATTCCATTTGTAGCTTCAACAAGGGAAAGTTGTACTCTCAATATTAAGTGTGATCTGTTATGAATTATTAGATACAGCCACACAGCATTAAAAAAACAGCAGCAAAAACATGAGTCCCTAATTCATTCATTTAAAAAAAGGACACTGAAACCATATTCTACTCTTCCCAAAAAGCAGACCATGTAAAACATGTTTGAATGAACGGCTCCCTGACACCCTCACCCCCTGCACACGGAACATGAAAGTTCTGCCTACTTCCAAAACCAACAGGAAACAAGAAGGGATGTAAACATCTTTGAAAAACTGCTTTGACTTAAAACAGTGTGTGTGTGTTTTGATGACAGTTTGAGTTACTAAATTAACATTTAACTTTCTTGTTGAGTACACCTGTTAAATGTTTAAACACAACAATACATTTCTCAGCTCTAAATAAAGCAACAATTTCTCTGAGGAAAACAAAGGAGGAGGATGCTTACAGTTGTTTCAAGCATAAGTGTGTATTTAAAAAGAGGCTCATATGCTTTTTTCCCAGCTTTTGTGGTAAGTGAAAAGAACATGGTTGAAATCCAGCACCGTGAAAGTGTAAGCATGTAAAAAATTATTAACAGGACAACAGCATCCAAAAAACCTGCAGATCCTTCTGCACACCCACGCTGTTCTTTCCCCTCATTCAGGGAAATCGACTTACCAGGTTAAACACAGTGTCAACTATGTCTCTGTTGGACACCTCACCGACTTCCACCAGTCCTGTCAACACCGCGAATTTCATCTTGATGCCTCGGATGGGGACTCCTGGATTCAGAGGCTGCAGCACACTTCCCCCTTCAGCAGCATTTCCTTCTCTTCCCGCTCCTCCCCCTCCATCATCACCTGTTGGCTGCACAACTTGTCTGCCTTCACTCGCCATGGCCAGTTCCCCGCAGGCTGCGGCTTCCAGCGCCAGCTCCGCACGCTCGGCGCTCCGGGAAGAGCCGGTCAGCC
>VWZU01019072.1:872342-883181 GCA_013397095.1 Sterrhoptilus dennistouni
TGGGGATGCAGTGCTCCCGTGGTCCCGGCCGCTCTTGAGGCTGTGCGCGATAACTTAGTTCTCCCAGAGTATTGCAGTGTTTAGTTGAGTTGCCAGGGAAGGGGCGTCTGGAGGTCATCTGATTCATTCCCCCTGCCAAGGCAGGGTCACCTGGAGCGGGTGACACGTCCAGGTGGGTCTGGAATGTCTCCAGAGAGGGAGAGTCCACCGTGGGCAGCTGTTCCAGTGCTCTGTCACTCTCAGTATAAAGTTCTTCCTCATTCTGAGGTGGAACTTCTTGTGGTTTAGCTTATGGCCATTACTCCTGTTCCTGTCGCTGGGCACCTCTGAAAAGTATCTGGCACTATCCTCTGGGCACCCACCTTTGTGATATTTACGTGTATTAATGACATCCCCTGCAGTCTTCTCCAGACTGATCAGGCCTGGCTCCATAAAAGAGATACTCCTGACCCCTCATCATCTCTGTCCCCTGGCTGAGCCCCCTCCAGCAGCTCCTTGTCTGTCTTGTCCCGAGGAGCCCAGGACCGGACACAGCCCTGCAGGCGTGGCCTCACTGGGGCTGAGTTCTGTAACTGTTCAATAGCAGAAGTCTGCCCTTCCTGAAGCAATTTTCTTTTGGGAGGGGTGGTTTTGCAGAAGAGGGTGGCGGTTTTATTTGTTTGGTGGGGTTTTTTTGTTTGTTTGTTGGGGTTTTTTTAAATAATCGAACCCAATGCAAAGAGCGGGCCCCCGGCCGGATGGGGCTTCGCTTTGGCGGAGCGTCCCCGGGGGAAAACCGCGGCTGTGCGCAGAAGAGGATGTTTGGATGCTCCAGCTCCTGCCGCCGCCAGAATGATCCCAGAATGATCAGGTGGCTGAGTCGCTTCCACCACCCAAACCTACAGCACGGGCGGGAGCGCTGCCGTCCTTCCTCCTCCTCCTCCTCCTCCTCCTCCTGCTCCCCGGAGAGCGCAGGGGGCGCGAATGTGGGTCATGAGAGACGCCACCCAGACGTGACGAGCTGAGGGGAAAAGGGAGCAGGATGAAGGAAGGAAAACTCACTCTTCCTGCAGGTGAAAAGCCTGTGAAGGCGGGCCGGTTGTTTCGGTTTCTCAGAGCCGCTGGCACAGGCGCTCCCCAGCCCCAAAAGGTCTCCCCGAGGGGGCGGCGGTGCCAAAACCCGGCGCCCCAAAGCCCCCGCCGAGCCCCGGGGTGGGTGGCGAAACCTCTACGTACAACTGGGATAAAGCACGAGAACTGCTGCCCTTTTTGTGCTCCCTCCTGGGGTGACCTGAGCTACAAATGGGCTTCAATCCTATCTCTTTTGTTTGACCTTTTACATGAATTTATTTGATATTAATCTGAGTGTCTGTTAATAAAGAAGTAGGAGGGTCTGCTCCTCTGAACTCGTCTTTCAAGGAGTCTTCAACCGTGCATTTTTAAAGAGACTGCCTGTGTTAATAAGGATTAGACACACTCCTAAAGGCTGTAGAGTCTTTGTAGCAGCTGTTTAACACACAGACAAATGTTTGAGGTTTATTAACGATGCACCACAGCCAACGTGGCAGCATCAAAGATTTCCAGAGGAAGGATCATCTCAGGAATGTGAACATAACCTGCAGACAGATAGATATAGAAAACAAATATAAGCATACGTACATTTTAACGCTTCACATCCTCTGTGATATAAAAAGCTGTCATTTATGTAATTTTATGGAGGGAATGGGAATGACTCTTTAAACAAAAATTCTGTGTTTTGAAATCTGGCATTAAAGGATTTCCAAGGAGAACAACTGGCATTTGTATGGGAAATACAAATTTCTCCTTACACTCGATACTGCACCATGTTTGGGACGGAACCATTTGGATGTACCCCTCCCTGACTGTGTTTATCCAGACAAAAAAAGGTAGAAGCAAACTCAAACCACAGTTTTTCTGGAAAATGCTCCTCTGAAGTGATCTGCAATGTTCCTTATAAGCATACCAAATATGATTGCAATTATTTAACAATAATTATTATTATATTTACTGTATTATTACTATTACTATTAATATCACCATCCTATAAAATTTTAACTTGCCTGTGGCCTGATTAGAGAATGCTATACTTAGTATGTGTAGGTATCAAATTTCCCATGTTTTTTGGGCAAAAAGTACGAGGGACTCAAGACAAGACACATTCCATTATAATGTCTGTTCCATTCCCTTCCTACGTAATTTTCTCACATTGTTACTTTTATCTATAGAGTGCATGTCAAGACTAGAACATTTCATAGCTGATCTCCCATTTGAATTTCCAAGTCCTAAGAAAAGACTAAGCTCCTTTTTTCCCTTTCTTTTCTCATTTTCCTTGGTTACATACATATACATACATTATTAGGGAGTGATGGTAATCTCTAATTTGAGCAGCAAACATCTGCAGTTTCCTCCTCAGAATAAGAAATGTTTAGAAATGTAATGTTGACACAGCCGGTCTCTGCAAAGCTACAGTGATCTTGTGTGGCTACACACACACTGTGTAATCTTGAAATTTTAATCTTAGGGTTTGCTGCTGCCAGCATTTCCCATGCATGTTTTGGATTCCTTACATCTACTGCTTGAGCTTCCCTGTCTTTCTGAGTCATCTGTAGTTTGCTAAAGTATTACCTTTCCCTCTTGTAAGGAAGATACAATTTTTATTTGAGCCTTTAAACTGGTTAAGTACAAACACATCAGTTTTATCTGCCTGCTTTTATGTATTCCCTCTCTCCATGGTCAGCCTTTATGGTTTCCATCAGGCTATTCTCCACCAGGCAAAAGCAGAAATGAAATAATGTTTGGAATTTTTTACACACCTAGTGACTTGGAGTACGTGTTCTGTTTGTGGCCTCTCCTGTTATCCAAAGAGAATGTAACATTTCTTGTTAATTTTTCTGCTTTCTTCTTTGTTTTAACATCTCACTAGAAAGAAAATAAATAAAATACAGTAATTGCAAAAATCCAACCTAATGGATTTCAGATGTTTTCATCTAAACTTCATACTCCAATAGCCAGCAAATCCAGCTTGCCAGGGAAAGCAGCATTGTCACATTGAATCCTGTCAGATCTTCCTGTATTTCCTTACAGATAAATAAATACTCCCTGACTGGCCTTGATTGTTAAAGGCAGTGAGGGATGTGCATTAGTCGAGGCCAGTAAAGTTCAGCAAACTGCCAGTATAGGGTTCCATAGACAATTGTTTAAATTTGATTTTTCAACCGGGTAAAATCAGTGTTAAATTCTTCAGCTGACCTGTTGATCTCAATTTGGGCTGGGTTTACGTTCAATCAACCATGCCAAAAACCCATCACCAAAGATCTGGAGAAACAGACTAGATAAGATTAAATAAAAGTTATTTAAAAGATAGCTGAGAGTTGGAAGTAAAACCTGTCGTCCTGAGCTTCCCAAGTGTGGTTACAAGCCCAGTGCTGGTTCTTCCTCCTACAAGGAAACTGGAAGTGTTACACTAAGGGAATAAAAAATGATAGAAGTTTTCTGTAAAACTTCCACTCCAAAAGAAAAATCAGAAAGTGTGGACTTAAACCAGATCCTGGGAATGAACTCCACAAGATCTTAATGGAAAGTACTAGTAAAGTCTCTAAACCCAATTTTAAGAAAAATTATACTTTCTCTTTAAATAATCTTTAAAGTATTACCATAGGTGCTGGTTTAGAAGCTTTATTCAAATCCTCTGAACCCTTTATTTATCAATGGTCAGACCTTTTTGGGGATGCTGTGTCCAATTCTGGGCTCCTCAGTACAAAGGGCACATGGGGACACTGGAGCAGGTCCTGGAGCAGGCCCCAGAGCTGGTGCAGAGACTCAAGCATCTGGTGTAGGAGGAGAGCCTGAGGGAGATGGGAAAGAGGAGCCCTGAGGGTCTTTTCAATGTGCATTAATATCTGGTGGGGGAGTGAAGTACAGCAGCTGAGGAACAGACCCACTGCCAGCCCCATTGCATCTGTTGTAAGAGTAATTTTTGGCAGCTGGAGTCATCACCCTTTAAATTGCTGCAGATGAATCTGAGCAGTGCTCAGGGATCAGATCTTTTACTTAAAAGTTCCCATTTAGTTCATATAGGATAAGAAAGCAAGGGTCCACAATAACTCATAACTTTCTTCTGCTTTCACAGTGCAACTAAATTGATGTTCAGTTTTGTCAGGGTCTGAGGGGGCTTCATGACACCTGGCAGTGCCAGAAAAAGTTTTAAACTAAGTACATTTTAGCAACTAAATACTCTGCCCTTAAGCAAAAGGAGGGAAGAGAAATAATACATAATTTTGTAACTTTTAATGACCAAATGTTGCTTAATCTTGAGCAATGGATGAGAAAAAATGACTTCAGGTTCTGCCAAGGAGGTTTAGATTGGATATTAGGAACAAAGGGTTATCAAGCATTGGAATAGGCTCTCCAGGGTAGTGGTTGTCACTATCCCTGGAAGCGTTTAAAAGATGTGTGATTATGGTACCTGGGGACATGGTTTAGGGGTGGGATTGGCAGTGCTGGGTTAATGGTTGGACTCCATGATTTAAAAGCGATTTTTCCAACCAAAATGATTCTATGACTCTGTGATTTAGAGCTTCTTTAATAATCCTTGACTGGATATTAAAATTCAAATTTAAAAACTGCTTTTAAATACTGTTCACCTTAAATATGAGAGGTCCTCTCAGTTTCTACAGAGAGCATAGTCCTTCAAGAGAGCAATGTCATCCCAAAACAAAGATCAGCCTTGCCTAAAGAGGAAGCTTGCTTTCTTTTTGATTAGGTGTGAAGGTTTTTGCAGCATGTGTTAGATGGCATTATTTCATTTTTAAGATATACTTTGGTGCATTTTTATAACATAGGATTTTACATTTTTGTAATGTACTTTTAAAAACACATTTTCTCTCATTTTTCTTTACAAGTGTAATCAGTATAATTCTTCACTTGTCTGCATCATGTGTTCATGATTGGTAGATCACTGCTATCAGTGTTCTTAAAAGCACTGAATTAATAAATGAATGTCTAATGAGTCTCAGCTAGGTGGCACTGGAAAATGCACTTCCATTCCCTAAGGAATTTATGCAGGCACTGAGCTGAAGAAGCTGCTTCACCTCGTTTTTTTGATTCTCTTAACCTAGAAGGAGTCTTCAAAATGTCAGTGTAATTCCTTACGCTATGCAAGGTTATATCAGGAAATAGCTCAGGAGCTATTACCACAGCAAATTCTGAATAAATTTATGAAACACCTCATTGTGCACTACTCTTAATGAGCAGTCTCTACTTTTCCTTTTGATTCTGCATCCTTATTTTGTTAGCCTTTTTCTTCCACTCTCACATTTGCACTAAAAGATGTGATTGTTGTTGTAGTAGTCCTCTTAAGAATCCAGCTTCTGGCAGCATGGAAAGAGACATTTGCTTTGTTTTCTGCTTTAGTAGTAAACCCTACATTGGTTTTGGGCAACACAAAGGTGCCTGACATCAGCAAACAGAAGACACTGCAAATCAGGTTTCTTCACTTGGGCCCTGTTCACTGGAAGCCAAATTTAAATTCATGAGGTCAGATATCTGTGCACTTGCAGAGTGTTTTGAACCTGTGCTCACCTGCCTTGCTGTGCTACATCCAAAGGATTTTGTGAGCCTGTTGTTTCCAATCCTTCCCTCATCATATTCAGCTTGCACTGCAGTTGTTTTTCATGTACTGTTCAAACTCTCCAGCCAAGCCTGGTCCGTCCAAAAGAAGCATAAGATCCAGAAATAGCTCCATATTAGAGTTTTGAGAGGGATTATGAGAGGTTTTCTGCATAAAACTCTAGTATGATCTCAGAGGATGTTTTGAAATCCCCAACAAATTGCTTCTCACAGAGGCTGGATTAAGATCTGTGGAGTAAATGCAGTTACAAGCCTGTGCTACATTACAGCAAGGAATGAGTAACAAAAACTTAAATTATTACTACTATTATTATAAAAACAACTCACAGTTGGTAGGTATTGTGATGCCTCAGTCTTTCAGTCCTATTGTGCAGTTTGATCTACAAAGGTTGGAGTTGCTCCTGTAATGGGCACAGGAGCTGTATAATCTCCCTCTGGCTTTTAGTACTTCTCTGGATCACAACACTGAAGCAAAAACAGAAGAGAACAGACAAGCCTGAGGATTTTGGCAGTCATTGTTTCCCAGAGACCACGTAGCAACTGGTGGCTACACAAAAAGGAAAAAAATAAAGGGGAGGGCGTGTCTCTCAAAATTCCTGCTCTATTTGATTTTCTTTTTTTAACAGCTTATGTACATTTTGGATTCTGTATTAATTTTGGCTCACCTGAAAACTTTCTATTATAGCTATTAATCCCTTATATTTTTCTGTCACACGTATTTTTTGCTACCTCATTTTCTTTTCAATATAGCTTCTCCTGAATTGATGCTTTTCTAGGATTCAGAGGGAGGAGGCTCTGTGGGAGGGAGGAAATTTAATAGGGCTTTGTGTAGGAGGATGAGCAGGTCAAGGAAGAGAAGGTGATCTTTGTATTTTAGAAGGAAGGAGAAGAACAATATCAAAATAATGAGGTGAATTAAACTGAGGACGGAACAGCAGAAAGTGAAAGGAATGGGAACTAAGAGCCTGTTTTAGAGAAACAGGAATCAATAGCAAGGAAATGCCCAGGGAGACAGTCCATACAGAGCAGTAATGAATCTGTTCCTGCTTCAGGAACAGAATGGAAAGAGGAATTAAATATTTAGAAGACTGCAGTTTTACCAGCCTGCAGTGTTTTTCATTAGATTATCAGAAGTCATGCACCAAGGAACATTCTTTTACTTATCTACCTGAGGAGTCACAAAATGATCAAGGATTGTCTGACTGGATTAGCTGTGGTATTTTGCATATCAAGGCACTCAAACTGACTACACTGCAAAGCAGCCAGGTGCTGTAAGACAGTAGCGTATTGTTAAGCATCAGGCACTGTAGAAGCCAATATTTCCTGAAGATACAAATCTTTTACATAATCCTTTCTGTATTATCCCCTATATCCTATCCCCACTAGATTTATGAAATCAGCTATTCGCCACTGATCCTCGCCACTGATCCGGTTACTCCAGTTAGGACCAACTGAAAACAAAAGAAGTGCTTCCATCTCAAAATGCTGTGAACATCTAGCTAACTCAGGGGAAATAGGAGAGCTGAAGAAAAGCTACAGTCTGGTAGCAGGGATCCTATTTTAGGTCATAGAATTAAGGTGAAATTAGGATATAGAATTAAGGAATTAATTGAGCTAAGGCAGATCTAAACAATCTCCATTGCATCACTCCCTCTTGGTCTGGTAACACTTGACCAGATGAAAATACATTGATAAGAGGTGCTATGGATGTTACAGCAATTCATCTGTGGAAGTACCAACAAGGGACACCAAGCCAGTCCCAGCTGTTACCTTGATGAAAACTCTGAGTGAAATTCATCTTCTTTATGTTGATAAGAGGTGAACTGCGGGATGATTTGATGGAGTTGTATGGTGACTTAAATATGATGTCAAATGATCTCCCCAAATGTTATTGATAAAAGCAAGATCATTGCTATCTCTGCAGCTGCCAGCCACCTACTCACCTGCCTAAGGGATAAACTGATCCAGTTCTGTTAATGAGGATTAGATGCTGTTGTGAAAACTCTTGATTTACATGTGGCCAGACAAATGAAATTAAACTTGTGATATGTTATTGCACTTTCATTAAAAAGCTCCAGCAGTATCCTAGCACTTGAAAACATTGCAAGAATTCCGATCCAGACTATGATGGGATGAAACCACATTATCCTGTCTAGAATTACCTTCCATTACTGCTATCTGCTGCAGAGTTTCACAAATGCGCTTAAGTACTGTTTCACTCTGGCTCTGGTACTACAATCCTGATAAATGCAAAAATTCCTAATTAACTCTCTTGCAATTCCTAATTAACTCTCTCATGCAATTTTTAACTACTCTGCCAAATTCACCACTAATTGGTTCCCTATACATTTTAAAAGCTAGCTTTCTTCTGCATGTTTCCATTTCTTTGTTATGTTCTTACGAGCTTGCAAATCTGTAAGCACTTTTCTCCATTTGCAGGCCAATGGGGGGAGGTCAGGATGTTTATAAAGACCTGGAATTCAAAAAAATTCATTTTGTATTTTAGTTTTGATTACTGCCACTTAAGTGTAATGACAACATCCATCCAGTTAAAAGTTCAGGTTCATTGGAAATTGCCTTTTTTTTTCCAGTGAAACATCGCTAATCAAAAATGTATGAGCAATGCTTTTATAAGCAAAACAAAAAAAAAAGGTAAAATAGTCTCATAAAATAAAAAATGGAGAGTGAACAACTTTCTGTTCTAACATGGCCATCTGTCATTTATAAAGACATCACCCCATTAACCTGTCTAATCAACTCCATTCTTTTTTCAAAGTTGGTTAGGTAAGTTTATGAGGAGACATAGATGTTCTCTTGATTAAATCTGTTGTAAAATGGCCTCCCTGGTGTTCTGCTTTGTGTGCATTTACACATATAAAGGTAATTACAAGTACATATCACTACTGTAAATTCCATGCTTGTCATATTACAGTACATGACATTTTCATTTCCTCCTGGTGAAAATGAAATCCGATATTTGCTGTTCAAGCAATAATGACCAATTAGAATTTGTTATTATTAATGTTTATCCAAAAGTACTCCAAGTCATGAGGTGGTTTCCTCCAAGGCAGCTGAATTTATAACGTGGAAAAAAGGCGGTTGACATGTTGCTATACCACCTTCAGCCATTCCCTCTCAAGCCTGGTTATTCCTTCAGCAAACAGGGAGATCCTTATGGAAAACCCACAATGTAAGGAGGAATATTACAGAGTTCAAGTTTAAAAATGAAAACCCTGAGATGAGCACAGCTGGTCAGAGCCTGGTGCTGATAATGCCCAGGTTGTGGGTTTGATCACTGTACAGGACATTGACTTAAGAGTTGGACTCCACGATCCTTGTGGAAGCCTTCCAACTTGGAATATTCCATGAAACCATTCCTTTCTTTCTGTGAAACCGTTCTCCTGGCAGAAATTTCAGGACTCTGTCTGCGGCCTCTCCTCCCTGGCATTTTGCTTTAATCACAGGAAGCAGAGCTCAGCTGTCGTGCTGCAGTCGGAGGCAGTTGAGCTGCACCACTCCTGGTGCAATGTGGCCAAGTTATCCACACCAGGATTGCTTCAGTGTCCTTGGGTGCCACCAGCGACTGGGGGATCTACTGCAAACTGACCCTGGGAAGAACTGCCCAAAAATGAATCCAAACAACTGCGCTGAGCCTGGGAAGCTCAACGGGAAGGCTTCTCTAGCATGTGGTCCAAGTTTATGGAGATAGCTCAAATACTGAGTATATTTTAAATACTTAACTGGTCACTTAGGGAAGTTCCAAACAGGTTGTATTTGACAAAATGCCAGTTTTTCCACTGCAAATTTCAGCATTTGGATTATTTTTAAAATTGCCTACTTCTTTCGTTTAAAATAAAATACACATCCCCAAATCCTGAGATGTGTAAATTTACGCATATGGAGAACTTTCTAAAAAATCCTTCAATGGTGATGGAAAGCACCCTTATTTTTAGAGGGGTTTGAGTCTGAGAATGAAAATTTTTCAATTTGAAATCTTCCCTACAGAAACTTTCCTCCCTAGAGATAACCTGAGAGATGGATAACACACAAACCCACAGTGAAGAGAAGATGATAACCAGCTCTATATTCTATGTAGAGAGACAGAGAGGGTTAAAAAAGAGCAAGCAGTTGGAATTATGGTGTGGTATATATAGGACAGAAAGTAGATGATAAATTTTAGGGTGCTCCATTTGGAAGATGGAAGCAGATCTGCTCTAGTCTCACTGAAATTCAGTGGAGGAAGCTGGCTGAGGAGTGTTACAACTCAAGGAATGGCCAGCACATCTCTTGACATATCTCAGGGTATTAGAAATTCAAAGGCAGCCTAAAAATATTCAGACATAAATACCCATAAACCTTATCTCAAGCTTAGAGACAGAAAAACAGAGAATCTCACTAGCCACTTTTTCCTCTTTCCTAGGTCATAAGCACTTGTGTCACAATTACAGACATAATGTGACAGCTGTTTCACCACCACCTTCTCTCTCTGAAAGAAACTGACACTTGGAAAAACAAGACCTTTATGGTCTGAAAACAACAGGATGCGATACCATGCAGCAGCTATTTTAAAAAAAGCTAGAAATTGTGTGGTTTTGAATGATTTGTGCTTTACTGGCTCTTCCCTTAATACGTTTTTATTTCTTGAAAGTGAAGGGAGATAGTATCAGAAGTAGAGAGTAGAAGTAGCAGTGCAGACTAAAGACAACTTCCGTTTGTTCTGACAGCCGACAGACAGGATCTCATAAGGAGCTATGGATGTTCCATCCCTGGAAGTGTTCAAAGCCAGGTTGGATGGGGCTTTGAGCAACCTGGTTTAGTGGGAGGTGTCTCTGCACATGGCAGTGGGTGGGAATGAGATGATTCTTAAGGCCCCTCCCAACCCAAATCATTCTGTGATGCTGTGATTCATGGCAGGGTGCTCTGAAGGGCAAAGGGCCACAGAGACTGGTCAGCCTTTGATGCCAGCCTCCTGACCACAGGGAGCATCCACCCAGAACTGCAGGAAGATGGGTGTACACAGCAGGCAGCCAGACTGGTTCAACAGGAAACTCCTAACTCAGTTCAAATATGAAAAGGAAGTGTGGGGGGCTGGAAGTGGGGATGGGTGAGAAGCAGAAACAGTTTTGTGGCTCGGCAGGGATGGAGTTGGGTGTTGCTGCTACACGTTGCCAGACAGGGTGTGAAACCCACAACCTTGGAAATTAAAAAAAA
>VWZU01019072.1:883256-900307 GCA_013397095.1 Sterrhoptilus dennistouni
AAAAGCTTGAATCCATAAACCCCAGAGCAACCTGACTGAACTTTCCAACCTAAATTACTCAATGATTCTATGTTCTTTACAGAAATCAGAGTTGAAGAGGCCAGCCTAGACCACTTTCCTTATGGCACTGTCCATCTGAGTTTTTACTCTACAGAAAGGCTACCTGACAATTTTACTTAGTCATATGAAATGAACCTAACTTAAACTTAATCCTTACTGTTTCATTTCTGGCAGTCTTTCTTTTAAATTTGTATGACATGTATGTACCAGTATATGCATTTCTTTCTTGAAGGAGATGTTAGTTTTCAAATCAGGATCTGCATTGTTATGAGGTTTAAAGACAGAATCAATTAACATCCTGATTTAATGTAGGGTAGAATTGGTTTTTTCTAAAGAAACAGACTGAATTCTACCTTTTCATTGTTTCTTCCTATGTACACAGGCAGTTTATAAATGTATAATGTGCTATTTTTTAATGGGAAGCACTTCAAGTTCTTGTTAAAAATTGGCTCATTTTGAATATTGGGAGTTATAAAAAAAGGAAATTTACAAATGTTTTGTGCTAGCCAGTCACGTCAGAAGAAAAAAATCCATGTGTTGTTAGCATGATGAAAAATAAAGAATACAAGAGTAGCAGAAATTTTCTACAACAATCTCTGCACTTTTTATACAACATTTTATATAAATGAATGGATCTAAAAATATTTATAGTAGGGAAGTGAACTAGATGACTTCTTGATGGCACTTCCTGTAAACTATTTCTGTGATTTCCTTGTCAGGATATCCCATTATTACAGATGTAAGCCCAGGGTTGAGAAGTCTTTCTGCATAAGGTCATGCATATTGAAATATGCTGAGGTGTCTTTAGTTAGATCATTGTATTTAGCTGAAAAAGATCCAATAAAGAAGGCCTAAGTGAAGAAATAAAAGTTTGCATGATCTGGTAGTGCAACTGGACTAATTTTGATGAAAATGTTGTGGGTGTTTTTTCCCATTTTATATTTAAAGTACACTTCCAGTAGAATGGCAAGGGTATTTATCCATTTCAGAAGACTCTCTCTTTTTCAACTTAAACTTCTATCTTAAAAGGATACAGAATTTAAATAGGTGTTATCAGATGTTAGCATGTAACCTCACTGTTTAAATTTAATAAATATAGCAAATTGCAGTCTTGCTTAAAGAAAGAGGCAAGAACTAAAGAAAGGGTTTGGGATTCAGCTGTAAAAAATAACTCTAAGTATCCACATGTTTTAAAGGCTTGAATTCCAGCATTACAGGAGTGTGAATGTTGTTGGGGACTGGTTATAGTATTATTCTAGTGATAAGTCTATATTTTGCTTTTTAAAACAGGATTTTCCACTAAAATAATGGCTGCCAGATTTCCTACACCCCTTGCTTCCCTCAAATATTTTGGAGGCTCCCATCATCTTAATATAAGCTGTAAAAGGGATGATTTGGCCCTGGGATCACATATGCAGCAGTTCCTATGACACTTCAGACAGCTGGTAGTCTGAAAAGCACAATTTGAAAGCACTTATGTGAGCAAATAATCATGTTCTCCACTTACTAAATTAATTTAATGAGCCACATTGTAAAATTATACTGCAAGCCATTCCTGATCCTTGAGATGAAACATGCTACTCTTCAAATAATGCTGTACAGTGAAATACTTATTCCTTGAAAGGGAAAAAAATAATCATAGAAATATCTTAATTTAGCTGTGGTATCTGATCCTTCATATTTTTAACATATGGACCCAGTAAAAATGATGATTGGGTAAATAGACATTCAGGCATATGCCTTTTAGGCAAAAACTTTTAAAGTCTCATTTTCTTAATTTGAAGTGGGTGCTGGATAAAATGCATGAGGAAAGTCAGATTTTTTTTGCCAGCTACGGCATAGTGGAAATCTTCTTGCATAATGAAGTGTTAACTAAGTCATGCTTTTGGAGAATGATTTAAAGTGTGATTCCAGCACCAAGAGGCTGTGAAAAAAGCAGGGCACCATGGTGTCTCAGTAATTTCAGCATAGGATGTGCTGAGTTTGCAAGGGAAAAAGGTGGGAATGTTTGGTTTGGGATTTTTTTCCTCTTCGTAATTTCCAGTTGCCCAAACTCCACCTCTGGGAGTTTTACATCTCACACATGATTAAGTGGAATAAATTATCATCAGACTAAATCGGATGATTGACTGTAGCTGAGTTGGCAGGAGAGAAAGGGAGATTTTAAGCTGCACCAGGGGCAGATTTGGTGGGCAAAAACTGATAAAGAAAATTCTCAACCACCTCAGTAGAGCTCTTTTACAAAATAATATCATACAGGAGAAGCAGAACTTCCAGAATAGCATAACATTGAGCTAAAACAAGCTGTATAAAAAGATGCATTATATCCCAGTTACAGGAAAACTCACTAGCAACTTTATGGATGAATTCCAGACTGTTCTATCAAACATCAGGAAAAAAACACAGGGAACTAAGAAGCTCACAGATAGATAAAATGTCGATAATCAATCCTTTGCTTAGGATAAAAAACAGGAAATAGAAGAGAGAATACACAAAAATGCCCTAAAACAGGTAAATCTGAACAATCCACAGAAGCATAACCTAAAAGAGCAGAGGATTATGGAGCAAAGGCATTATCTGTCCCCCCACCCTATTTAATTTGCAAAAGTAAAAAATTAAGAGGCAGCATACAACATCTGGCCTCTGTTCCCTACAGAGGCCACATTTAATTGCACTTACACTAAGAGACCATTATTTTGTCTAAACAGCTTTCTGCTCTTTCAGCCAGAGAACTCTTAGGACTCTGGCTCTACCTGTGCCCTCCAAAGTAGCAGCAGAAGGAAATGGATGGACATTCTGGATGAGAGGGCAGGAGTGGCCACTCCCAGGGAAGAGTAATACAAGAGGTGAGAGGGGCTGGAAATTCACTGTGCTCCCTGTTATTACAAATTCTGGGAGGTGATCCATGCTAACAGCAGTTTTTTCTTCATAATTTATGTGTTTTGCCATGATGTTTTGCTACAGTGGGATCTGAACTATTCCAAGTATTTTTAATTAAGGAGGACCCATAAAGGAAGAATTATATATCTATGCAAGAAAATAGGACAGCAGGGAGGTTCTGATGTGAGCCAGGGCTCTAAAGAAGATGTTGCCAATGAGGCATAAGGCTGCCTGCATCTGGACTTACACAGTGCTGTAAATACTTTGGGTGAGTGAAATAATGTAAATTTGAAGCAAAATCAAAAGCAGAGCATTAAATAGGCTGTAGAAGTGCTATAGAAAAGCACATCCTCACCAACATGAACACCGCCTGACAAAGTCCTTGGATCTTGATTTTTTCTCCCTAAATTACACCTGAGCTGTTGATCAATGTTACTCCAAATGAATTTCAGGTTCAACTAATCTATTCCTTAACACCTGCTTGTTGTAGGAAAAAATAAATTGTTATATGTATCAAAACTAATTTTTTTCCTAAATTAGAGTATTTTAACACCAAGTTAACTGAAGTGAATTTGCCATAGAAGTGAGCCATCAGCATCTGACTGTGGCAAAGTACAGAGCTGGCTTGGCTTGGCTTTTTTGCTATGCAAGTTATTTCTGTAGATATACCCTGCCTGTAAGGTTTTCTAAACTAGAAGTGCAAAAACAGTTGTAGGAGTTATCTGAGAAGGGGAGAGGAGGATTTGAAACAAAGAGCTTGTGTTTTACTTTGCTTGTAAAGTGAAAGCAAAGGGAAATTGGGGGATAATGTGTATTATGTATGCTTTATGACAACTAAAATAAAAGGGAAGATACTTTTTTACATCTGGAAATAATAATTACCTTGATTCAGATGCTAAATAAAATGTTAATAATTCCTCCCTTAAACATGGCGTACATAAATAAGTTATACAAGAATACTGATTTTGTTGTGCAGTATATTCATAAATATTAGATAAAAGAAGAATCTCAGTTACAGAAAGCAACAAAAGCTAGTGCAGTCTCTTGGGTTTTCCTTTTATTAAAATAAATTAGCAGTCTTGCTTGGATTCTTAAAAATAATTTCTATCCAGAAGTTAAACATGTTTAAATAAACTGACTGCATAGATTTACAACATTACAGTCAGATTTATGGAGAAAGTTCCTTGTTTTTTATTCTAGTAGATTAAAAAGTATATTTTAAATAAAGCACTGTTTCTGTTGATTACTTGATAATAGTTTGTATGATTAATGTATTAAAAAAAATTGGTTTCTAAAAAAGAGTCTGTTTTGGTAGGAACTGAAAGTTTTCACTGGTGCTTTTAAAAAAAAGATACCACGAGGTTACATTTCTTAGGAACATTTAAAAATATCTTTGATACATGCAGCAATAAGAAAGTGTTATTCAAAGCTTGATCATTTAAAGAGAATTAATAGAAATCAATTTTGTTCAGATTAGAAACCTAAAAGGACAAGACTGAACGAGACTTTCATGCCCCTTTTAAAAAAAAAGTACTAACAGTCATATCCTGAAATGTTGATTGAGCTGTGCACTCTTAATTCTCCTTGGCTCTAAAGGTGCCCCTCTCTTTGTCTGCAGTGTGTGATAAGGAAAGTGACTTCTCCTCTCTTGACCTGTATAAAGATCCTTGGGACTGATTTGATTTAGGGAAGCTGAGAACAGGAAAGTTTCTGACACTTCCATTTTCCTTATCTCACATAATGATTATTAGCAAAGGGCACTACAGAACCTCTTCATGTTGAGGAAACTGTTTGCAAAAGCCACTAATTTTGAGTGGTATAGACAAGATCTCAGAACAGTTAAACAGTTTCATGGAAATGGACAAAGCTAAAGGGGAAGACAGACTTTTCTTCCTCTGTTTCCAAAGATTTACAGGGAGCTACATAAAACATCCTGGCTTCTGAAGTAGGAAATCATGTTTATTCCTGGTGGGGGTTACAGCTTCATAAGGAGACAAACAGTTCCTTTTCCCACAAAGGCTTTCAGCTAGAATTGGAAGTTAATTAGACCTTAGCATTTAAAGTGAGAACTTCTTTAACCTTAGTTATTATCTTTACACATATCTTTTAAACCCAGTTCTAGTGTAACTGTGTATTTCATAACCAGTTCTGGCCATAGGAAATAATTTTGTCTGACATGGTGAACATAAAAAACACATTTCACAGCTTACCTTCACTTCTGTCTCCTGCCAATCAGCAGGAGCCCTCATGGGCCAGTCTGGTGGGGCAGTAAACAGGAACACCTCTGCTGCTTACAGCCCTGGTGAAGACAGCTTTTTGTAGAGAAGTACCAAAGCCTAATGAAGCCCTTTACTCAACACTGCTGACACCACACCTGGAGAACTGTGAATGCCCAGGTGGCCAAGAAGGCCAGTGACACCCTGGCCTGTATCAGCAATAGCGTGGCCAGCAGGACCAGGGCAGGGATCACCCCTCTGTACTCGGCACTGCTGAGGCCACACCTCAAATCCGGTGTTCAGTTCTGGACCCCTCACTTCAAGAAGGACATTGAGGTGCTGGACGAACCAAGAGAAAGGAAATGAAGCCTGAGAAGGGTCTGGAGCAGAATTCTGATAAGGGAGATAAGGGTGTTTAGCCTGGAGGAGTCTCAGGGGAGCCCTTAGTGCTCTCTAAAACTACCTGAGAGGAGACCGTAGGCAGATAAGGGTTGGTCTCTCTTCCCAGGTAATAAATGACAGGACAAGAGGAAATAGCCTCAAGCTGAGCCAGGGGAGGTTGAGATTGGATAATTAGGAAAAACGTGTTCACTGAAAGGGTTGTCAAGCCATGGAACAGGCTGCCTGGGGAAGTGGTGGAGTCACCACCCTGGAGGCACGCATAACCCACACACAACCCATCTGCTTTTGCAGTTTAGATGTGGCACTTGGGGACATGGTCTAGCGGTGGGCTCAGCAGTGCCGGGTTAGCGCTTGGACTCCATCAGGCACAGCGGGTCCGTGCCGCAGTGCCTCTGTTGTGCCACCAGGCGGCGGCCGTGAGGGCGGCGCTGCTGCGGGGCCGCGCTCCGGGCACCAGGCNACCGCGTCCCGGTGATCCACAGCCTCTGGATCGCCCTGCAGTCACCGCGTCCCGGTGATCCACAGCCTCTGGATCGCCCTGCAGTCACCGCGTCCCGGTGATCCACAGCCTCTGGATCGCCCTGCAGTCACCGCGTCCCGGTGATCCACAGCCTCTGGATCGCCCTGCAGTCACCGCGTCCCGGTGATCCACAGCCTCTGGATCGCCCTGCAGTCACCGCGTCCCGGTGATCCACAGCCTCTGGATCGCCCTGCAGTCACCGCGTCCCGGTGATCCACAGCCTCTGGATCGCCCTGCAGTCACCGCGTCCCGGTGATCCACAGCCTCTGGATCGCCCTGCAGTCACCGCGTCCCGGTGATCCACAGCCTCTGGATCGCCCTGCAGTCACCGCGTCCCGGTGATCCACAGCCTCTGGATCGCCCTGCAGTCACCGCGTCCCGGTGATCCACAGCCTCTGGATCGCCCTGCAGTCACCGCGTCCCGGTGATCCACAGCCTCTGGATCGCCCTGCAGTCACCGCGTCCCGGTGATCCACAGCCTCTGGATCGCCCTGCAGTCACCGCGTCCCGGTGATCCACAGCCTCTGGATCGCCCTGCAGTCACCGCGTCCCGCTGGTCCACAGCCTCTGGACTGCCCTGCACTCATCTCACTGGGAGATCTGCGCTATTGCGGAGAAGTGACGCGGGGAACTCGTTCCAGCAGCCAGTGCGGCATGTTAAATCGCAGCTGGCGCTGCTTCATCGCCCCCTCCGGGCAGGAAAAACTCCCGAGGCCAAGAGAGGAGTGGAAAGGAATGATGCGCCTTGAGGTACAGGTTTCGCGGTGGTTGCATGACTCAAGTACACTACAGGGACTTCTGCCGGAAAGAAATTATGGGAAATAAATACAAACGTGTACATCCTGGTCTCTGAGGAGGAAATAAGGTGCTTTTGTCCCACGTTAACAAGCTCCCAATAAAGTTTGCTCAGAGGCACTGGGCAGACCCTGCAGGAGAGCACCCTCCAAGCCATTCCATTCCTTGAGCAAGGCAGACCAAGTGTTACAGTGTTGAAGGCAGTTCTTATCTGGCAATTACTCTGAGACACTTAAATCAACTTACTGTTACCATCTCGGTCCCTCTCCCAGTTAGGGAGTTGAAAAACTCCCATTTCTGCTAGAACTTTTTTCCCATGCCCGGATGGAGGCCTAATGCACAGGTTTAGCCATGGCAGAGTTTGCTGAGAGCAGGATATCCTGGGAACCCAGATACCCGAACTGCTCCCGACTGCTGATGGGGGAAACCACAGTCCTGGCCAGACACAGGCCACAACAGCAAAGATCTCATCTGTCACGCACAGGCTGCAGAATCTCAGCAGGACTTGGCTGGTACTCCTGTTTCATGCTCTTTTTCTTCATGCAGCTGGCACTCACAGTATCTGTTCAAGGAAAGGCGAATACTTGCTAATACGAATCAGTGCAGTAGGAATTGCAGTGCTGCTTCTTTGACTGGCACGAGGGTCATGTTTCCTGATTTATTTCTGTACTAGAGGCCAAAGTTATATTTAATGTGCCCTTTGTATGCTGGCTGGGAATGAGGGAGGCAGATGAGCAGACACAGGTCTCAGAAGAACTACTGATATCAAAGCTGGTCTTGATGATGAGCAGCAAGACACGTAAGTAATTTTGTCAGTGAGCAAACATTTACAGCTACATTGTATTTCCAATGGAGCAGGGGTTGACTGCCCTGCACAGACATGGACACAAGGGAATAGTTCTGTGGGGAGACAAGTTTTTGCCTGTTCAATGATCTGGGGAAAGGGCATTAGAATAGCTTTGCAGCTCACCTACCATCTCACTCCCAGCTTTTGCTGTTGCCCAAGATATTTGTGACCATTTTGGTAGGAAAGGACATGATGAAGAGCCAGTGTGGTCCTGCAGTTCTTTGTCATGGTTTAACCCCAGCCAGCACTTCAGTCCCACAAAGCCACTCACTCCTCTTCCCTCGTTAAAGGGGGAGAGAATCATAAGAGTAAAAGTGAGAAAACTCATGGGTTAAGAGAAAGACAATTTAACAGGTAAAGCAAAAGCTCCACACACAAGCAAAGGGAAACTAGGAATTCAGTCACTGTTTCCCATGGGCAGGTGTTCAGCCACCCCCAGGAGAGCAGGTGACTTAGGAAGACAAACACCATCACTCTGAATGTCCTTCCCTTTTCCCCTTACCTTTACATGCTGAGCATGACTCCATATGTAATGGGATATCTCTTGGGTCAGTTGGAATCCCCTGACCTGGCTGTGTCCCCTCCCAGCTCCTTGAGCACCCCCAGCCCCCTCACTGCTGGCGTGGGGTGAGAGGCAGAAAAGGCCTTGGCTCTGTGTAAGCCCTGTCAGTAATTACAAAAACATCCCTGTGTTATAAACACTCTTTCCAGCACAAATCCAAAACACAGCCCATGCCAGCTACTGTGAAGAAAAATACCTTTGCCCCAGCCAAAACCAGCACAGCCTGGTTCTATGAGAGGCCCCAGTTATCAAAAAGGAGGTACAAGGAGGTCCCCTAACCACAAAATGTTAATGGGACCTTTTGTGGGGACCATAAAGGTCCTTTTTCTTTAGCAGCTAAGAGAGACACAAAAACCTACATCTTTACCCAGCAAGACTGCAAATAAAACCAAATAGGTTTCATTTATTTAACCTCAAAATCTCCATAGCAATATACTCATTCCAGATAAACACAGCATGGCAGACAGGTTTTCTTGGTGTCAGGCAATTAAGCCTTTATCAAGGTATAAATCAAAACACCAGGTTACAAATCATTGTCATCAAACATTGCTAGAGGTTATGTTTGCCTGGTTCTTTTCTACAGCTTACCAACCATATCTTTCTGGAATATGCTCTTTTAGATTTGTCAGAGTGTAATGCAGAACTTGAATTCAGGTATATGGATGAGTCTTAAAATATTGGAAATGACATTGTAAATGTTTGTTAAAGCTGCTTGTGCCTTCATTCATTGGCTGTTATATTCACTTGAACCCATGTCATGTTGTTATGGAGAAATAAGCACAGATATAAAGCTGTCAGATGTGTCACAGCTAATTGTGTTGGACTCCAAAGAGCCTGAGGGTCTGTCCTGTCAGCTGGTTTGTGCACCTGTAACTGATACCCACCTCCCCAATTTATACATGTTGGGAAGGTGCCCAACAAGGAGCTGGGCCATCTGCCAGCTCGCTGATTTCTGACTGTCACAGGCTGAGGTCTGTGAAATTCGACTTTGCTGTGCTACACAATTACTTAAGTGCATTACCTGCCCTATGAGGCAAACAAATAAATTTGCTGCTGCACACTGTGTTGTACTGGGCACTGTGTCTTTTCTTTATTCCAGACTTACAGCATCAAAGCTTTCATTGAGAGAAGATGTAAAATGGAAGGCAATAAACTGTCTGCATTAAGTGACATTTTACTGTGCAGGTCATGCTGGAAGGAGTCCTGTTTATCTCCTCTCTGTTGCTCATAGTCAGACCTTTTAGAAGGGAGAATATTTTTGCATGGCTTTATCAAACATTTTGAATGTACTTCATGCAAAGGTCAAGTGTTCCTCTGTGGACAATAAGTGATAACCACGTTTAATAACCATTTAAAACACCAGTTAAAAGACAATCTAAAAGTGCTCCTTTCCAAAAGCTCATGCAGGATTCAGAACATGCTGAACTCAGAAGCAAGAACATCATGACTGCTGAGGGAAGTGGAGGCCAAGCAAAAAGGGACAAGGTGCCTGTGAAGAAAAGGAGGTATAAATCTTGCAGGAACAACAGCCAACTCCATTCACCTTTCACAGGGTATTAATGCTGACCCCAGCAGTTGGCCTTGGCTCCCCTGAAAGAAGACACAGGGCCTGTGTCTCTCCATGTCTCTCTCCTGTGTGCCAGAGTGCTGCTCTACAGCCTCTACAGAGGTGTCTTGCAGAACAGCTGGGGCTCCTCCTCAGCTGCCCAGAGTCTGCTTATGGACACTGCATGAGGAAAGGATCCTCCCTCTCTGCAGTTTGGGCCCAGATGTAAAGCAGTATTTTGGAAAAGATGCACTTTAACATCTCATTGGCTGTTCCCACTGTGATTTAGGGTTAACAGCTGTTAAGAGAGAAGCAGCGTGTGCACATGTTTTTGTTTGTCGCAAGGGTGTTTAAAACCAGACCTTGCAAATCTGCAAACAGCAATGGTGTTGGCAACACACTGTGCTCTGTGCAAGGGAGAGCCCTGGCCAACCATAGCTGAGCATGATGATCGCAGGGAGGAAGGGAATGGGGCCAGAGAAGGGAAAGATTCAATAAAAGTTAAATGTGTTCTCACAAAGCATTTTGGCTGGTTCTGTGCTACAGGAAATACTTTTCTTTGTGGCACCAAGCATAAAACAAGTTTTTGCTTATTTCAATTCATGGATCAAAAAGCATTAGAAAAAGAGTAATTTCGCAGTGGTGTAGAAAAAGATGAGAACTTAAATACAAGCCAGGAGCAACCTGAAACCCCAAATGAGAGGGAACATATTCATGCACAGATGTAACTGTGCAAAGTGACTCACCTGAAAGGCAAAAGGCTGAAGAGATCACAAGAGACTCCAGGACCAGAGACCAAAGACACAGGGAGTCAGGACCCATGAGAACCTGTGAGGGAACACTTCTGTTTACTGAGGTTTCCCCAGCTGATGGAATAACCTTACATGTTTTCATTCAGATCTACAGCTGGGCCAGGCGCCAGGCTCAGTCAGGGTTAGAATACAGTGGGTGACAGACTGAATCAGGATGTGCCTACCTGCTCAAAATTACCATTCCCTTAGCTAGGTACAAAAAACAGATAGGCTCTGCCATGTCCTGTCACACTAAAGCCAAGAATTAAGGCTATTCTTAATTTTTGTTTTCATCAGTATTTACTATCATTTCTTTCAAAGCAATTCTTTTCAAAATAGGCTTCTGAATTACCCTCCACTTTGTCTTGGAAACATTCAAATAACATTCCTAAATATCAGCCTAGGTAGTTAATCCTGCTCAGGTGGATTAAGCACGGTGTGACATTTAACAGTGTAACCATTACACCTCCACCCTGACAACGAAGCTAAATGCAAATATTACTTCTTTCCTCTCCCTGTACTGAGTTGTCCTGAGAACTAAGCAAGTTTTCACTTCAAATGCTGAAAACAGGATTTGTGTCATTCATTTAGTACAAATGTTGAGTTTCGAAATGACCAGAAATGGAAGAAGATGACAGCAGCAGATACCCTGGAAGGGCAGAATCACAGCACCCCAGATCACCAGTGCCTGTAATGAGCCTGTACAGAAGGTAAATGGCAAAGCAGCTCAGATCACACACAGAACATGTTTCTGCCTGACACTGTCATGCCAAAACCAAAGATTACACGCAGCTGAAGCTTCCATTCAATGCTGGACGTGATTTTGAATACATCCATCTTCCTGTGGACCCAGTGCCATCCATGCTAAGTCAACATTGGGATTCTCCGAAATTTCCGTATGCTTTGGGTCAGGACCTGCAACTTCCCAGGCTCACTTGTAAACACAAGATTTCATGAAATTGTTTGCATTTCAAAATGATGCTTCAGGATTTCATTTTGCATGTGGGCCGTGGTTTTTCTGGTTTTATACAAGCATGTAATTTAGTTTGAATATTGCTTCAGTTTTTGTCTTACAGAAGTAGCACGGATTTACAACACTAAATTATAATTATCTTATTATTATTTGCTCTTAGGATAAAGCAGTGACTCTTTCCATAACAGCAGACAGTGGTTGGAGGAGCAAAGAGGAGTAAGAAATAAAAAGGAAAAGGAAATAAAAAGGAAATAAAAACTGCTAGTTAGTACAATAATGCCACAGACTGGGTCACAGATGTCTTCTGCATGGTTTCTACTTTGAGGAATTTGTGCTGATTTCTGCCTTAAAACCCATGAATACAAGTAGCAATTGCTTTCAGAAAGCACTCTCTTTTTCTGCGTCAGTTCTAGAAAAGCCTTTCTCTTGAGAGTTCCAGAAAGGAAAGCGTGGCCAAGCAGGAAGCTACTCCTACACATCAGGCTTACCTAAAGAAACACAAGTATGAGATTCTCTCCAAGGATGCTTGTCAGCAATTACCTCACTTCACCAACCCTACTTTCCAAGTCTGCCCCCAGAGACCCCAGCACTGCTGGGGCATCTGATGAGGCTCCCTCAGGGCTGATAACAAACACCAGGCAGGTGCCCTCCATCAGGATCACTGTTTAGCACATTTCCCCTGAGCAGCATTTGTTTTCTTGAAGATGCTCAGCTCAGTTCTGCTAAAGCTGCCTGAAATCCCAGATGTCCCTGGCAAATAAGGAAGCCAATCCAAATCAGAACAGATACATTAACTGGAAAGCTTTGGAGGAGAGCAGGAGATGTTCTTCTTTACGTTAATGATGCCTCCAGGATTCTCCATCATTAATGGCTTTACATTCCTATTGATCATAAATACTGAATATGGGGCTGAAAGATAAATTATGCGATGCCCCAAACAGTTGAGATATAAGACACAAAATAAAATAATGCAGGCTGTGCAGCTAAGAGCTGTGGTTGCTCTGTCATTTAAAGGGGAACCACAAGTCACAAGCATTGTTTTGCAGTGGGGGGTGAAGCGTAGATGAATGAGAAATAAACCCCCCATTCCTCGGGGCTGCTGGACAACGCAGCCAATGTGAGCACGGCCAGCTCCTCCACCCCTCGGGATGCCGACGCCAGCTCACCAGCGAGAGGTGTGTCCTTGCTCGTCTGGAAAAAAGCCTGGCAGGCAGCGAGCCTCCCTCTGAGCTCCGGGGCTGTCGGACAGCGAGGAACTGCGCATGACCTGGCAGTGCTGGAAACAAGTGCCTTTAATATTGCAAGGCTGATCCAGCAGGACACTTAATAGCATGCGTCGATCTCTAAAGAAGAGTGGTTGCCAAGGAAACCACTTAAAAGCCAGCTTTAAAATATTTGCTACATATTCAAAAGCCACAATCACTTCCTGCTGCCAAATTACAGCAGTTCTTCAAAGATCATTAGGAATATGCTTTAATCATCAAGGCAAAAATTAAAAGACCACGTGGTTCTTCTCAGCAGGCAGATGACTGAATTCTGATCTGGAATATTATCTTTGTAAAACTGAAGCTATGACACTGAAACAAAATCAGCTGTGCTACCGTGCAGCCCTCCCAAAAATCAGATCTTTCAATTGCATATCATATTCCTAATACAAAGTTATCATGCATGGCATCCTCACGTTTTGAAGTATCACAACTTCTAACTTATGATACTTCCTAATAGAATCATACAATCATTTACGTTGGAAAAGTTCAAGGAGAAATTCAATTTACACAGCTAACATGCTGTAATTGGAGAATGGCAATGGCACAAGGTGAAGAGCTCAGAACGTTCTGTTCTAACTCACTTTTCCCTGTATTTAAGAAGACATACTCTTCACTAGGGGCACAAAAAGATCAGCCAAACATATTTTTTTTCTTTTTTCTTTTCTGTTTCCAAATAAACTGCCTGAGTACTCCAAAGCCATTTAAAGTGTCAGGATAAACAACTCAACCACTTTCTTTTACTTTCAGAAAACACAGTGTATTGGGTTAGTTAATTTCCCCGTAGCAGCCCTCAGTGCTGTGGTTTGTATTTGTAGCTGGAGCGGTGCTGAAAACACAGCAGTGGTTTGGCTGCTGCTGAGCAGTGCTGGCTCTGCTCCCTGAGGAGGGGGAGTGGCAGTGCCTTCACTTGTCGGCTGCTGTTAACCCACCACACTTGGGATCACCAAGGAATGAAAGCTGACTTTGGTTTTAATGACAACAGCCAATCCCCTAGGCATGCTCTTCATCTGACCTTCCTAGCACAGTGTTTAGATCCAGCTGATTTTCCATCTTCACCAGGACAGAAGCAAGCCATGTCATCTGAACTGAGAGCAATCCTGTGGGAATAGATCTACATCTGACTCCTGCCTTCCCTGTGAGTGAGAACTGGTTCAGAGCCTGCAGTTTGATCTGGGCAGTCCTGGGAATGTGCTTAAGCTACACCACAGCCCTCCTGTTTCAGAAACCTTCTGCCTGTGTGTAAACCATGAGTCCCAAATGAAGTAGAAACTTATTGAGCAAGATAACTAGAGAAAACAAGATTACCATGTCGCAAAGTCTGAGCACAGAAAGTTTGTCACACCACCATAAAAGTATCCAGCACGAGCTTGAGAATTGTTACACATCATTGGAGCAGTATCAAAACCAATATTTTTTTATTTCTTGTTTCTAAACAGAAGGCCTATTAGCTTGCTTAGTCATGTTTCAGTGTTATCACTGTGATTATTTATGCAAGGGCAATACCTGGCAAGAGTGCCAAAAGCACATTTCCCTGGAAAAAAAACCCCTGCTTTTCACCCACACCCTGAGTTCTGTGTGCAGCCCTTGTCAGCGGGGAGAAGCATGGCTGTTCTGCCAGAGCTGGGGATAAAGGGATGGTGAGGGAGGCAGGGACCTCCCCGGCAGCTCCACGGCACCTGAAGGAGAGCCAGAACAGCTGGGGACACCAACAGGGTCAGCTGCAGTCCAGGGAACACCAAACCTCACCACAGAGACCAGCCAGGTTCAAGGTCAAGACAGAGGATCCATCAGCCAGGGAAGCACAGGATCAGTGAGGTGCAAGGCCAGGCACGGGCACACCCACAGCACAGCTAAGGCAAGGCCCTCAACTTAAATTGGGCTCCTGATCCAAGGAAAAGAGATCCCCAATAAGCTTTCCTGCAGCTCTTTTCTCAGCTCCAATGCCCACACTGAGAGCTGGACCCAGCTGGCAGCCAAACAGCCATGGCAGGGGTGGCCTTTCCCACAGTAGCTCACCTGATTTTGAAGGGCTGCCTTTGAAAAGCGCTGTGAGAAATTACAGCTGTTGCCAGTTATTTGAAAGCCGGTGTTAAAATAGTGGCCACTTCACCCCAGCCACAGGATGTTCTCTGGTCTCTTCTGACCTGCTGGCAGACCTAGATTGTACAGACAGATAATTAACCAGGAGTGAACCATAAGGAAAAATTCTTCACTCGTGAGGATAGAAAGAGTGGTGTAAAAGTAAATTCTCCAGCATTTAACGTCACATACTGGTGAGAAGAGCATGGGGTTCAGAACCAGCTTGCTCTGCATCTATAGCTTGGTCTGAGATCTGATACATGGAGATTACAATGGACATTTCTTTTCCCCTCACCCAAGAATTCCAGGTGCTGTGCATTCAGTTACAATTCTGGGCAGGACAGCACATAGACAACCAACCTGCCCCTGTTCTCAGGAGTTTGGTTTGTTTTCCAGTCATACAAGACAGTCCCAGATTAAGGGTTTAGAATTTGAAGATGCAAGCACACAGGAAAGAAATATGAGTGAAAAAAGGAAGAGGTAGCAGGAGAGAAATCATTACAGAAAAATATGTGCAAATCATGAATGAAAAGGGAAAAAAAATAAAGCAGAATACGTAGACATAGAGGGAAAGGTCGGGAACATGATGAAGCAGCAAAAACAGAGGCAGTAAGACAGAAGAGAGAGAGAGAGAACCTTGCAGGAGCAGAAATTTCTTGTGAGGAGAACTGGAGTCTAGAAAACTTAACTCATCCTTTAGAAAAACAATAAACGAACAAACAACAAACAAACAAACTTTGTGAGGGAAAAGTCCAAATTAACTGTTTGCAGTCCAAACCAAATATTGCGTAGTAGAAGTTCCTGCCTTTCCTGTTCCTGAATTTTTTTGCCTGTTGTCCTCCAAGTGCTATCAGAGGCCCCTTGAAGTACCAAATGCTGCACTGCAGCCCACCCTGCCTGCCCTGTGCTCAGACCTGTCCCTCTGCCTGTTCTTGCCATTGTGCCCTGACCTTGTCTTCAAGCCTTCTGCCTTCTCACAAAGCTATTCTTATGCTCACTGCCTCATTTTTTCCTGCTGACTCTCCAGATGCCTCCCACTTGTCTTCCAAAGCCTTGTAAAGATAAGAGCAGTTCTACTGCACATAAGAGCTCAACATGAAACATTTCTCATTTCCACGCTGGCCTTTCACTGCCAACTCAACGAGGCAGAAATTGTCTCCCAGCACTTGTGCCCCTATGTCCTATAGGACCCTGACACTTCTGGGAAGACCCCACTGGTGCTTCTCTGTAAACAGCAATAGCTGTTTTACAGACAATATGCTGGGTTTGTTCCCAGTAATTTACTGTGCTAGCTTGGATTCACTCCTGTATGAATCCTTTGTGCTCAGAACTGCTGCTCTCTGCCCAATGCCAGGTGAGTTGGTAGGAGAGCTTTGTTTCTCCTGTCTCACTGAGGACAAACGGGAACCAGAGAACAACCTGCAGTGGCAGATGACACTGTTGCTATCCCAAAAGACTTCCAGGATCAAATCCCATTCTAAATGCTGAGTGGGACACCACACATCTGGAAACCACAACAATCTGGACCGTGCTGCCATGCTCACCTAACCCCTTCTTCTACAAGCAGGGCTGTACAGTGAGAGGTCTGAGGGGCTTTATTTTTGCTTTTCTGGACAGAAGTAGCTGGGTTTTGCAGCAACCAAAAACCTCTCTCCAACCAAACAAAAGCTTCTTTACCTTAGGACAAACTTGACAGTGACCTCCTTAAGCTCCTATGGAAATTGCGTTGGCTCTCATTTTCCTCTCAGGTGTTTGTTTTCGAGTACTCTGGTCTCTGCCAGACAGCACGAGGCGGAATGGATGACCTGTTTCAAAGGTTTTTGTAATCAGAGCCATCTGATCTGCCAAAGCGCATCAAAGGTCAGAGACTGGCAGTAGCACAGCGTGGGGCAAATTACCCCTTTAAACTCCTGATGGGACACGGGTCAGGTCAGGAGGCGGCAGGGCTTTGCTCACGGAAACAGCTGCAGGAGGAGCGCACACGCCTTTAAATCATTGAGAGAGCTGTTCCATGAGGGCACCAGGGCTGTTTCCAGAGGCCCTGGGGCAGCAGCCGCAGGCACAGCCCGGCTGTCCCGGCCCGGGCTCCACCTGCCGGGGCCAGGCCCGAGG
>VWZU01019072.1:900848-957715 GCA_013397095.1 Sterrhoptilus dennistouni
GGGCCGGGGGAGGGCGGGGGGCTCGCTCACAAGCCTCTCCTTCTGTTGCCCCTTCCGCTCTCCCTTCTCCTTCAGCTGCTGGGCGGGAAGGGCCGCGGCAGGGCTGGGAATGTCAGGGAGCGGGGCTGCCCCCCCCGGCGCCGCAGCTTTGATGTGCACGGAATAAATGCGGCCTGTGGTAATTCGTGATGAGAAAACTGCAGCAGAGAGAGACATCTTTAAATTGCCGCTGTCCGTGTGCAGTTTGCTGTCCAGGCAGGAAGGCGAGACTAGATTGTAACTAATTAAAAAAAAAAAAAAAAAAAAGCCAACGCACCTGCTTTAAGGCGAGCTTAACACCCAGAACCGCACGGTCCTGCCCACATCTGTGGGGTTGGGAATGGGAAGGCACGCGAGACAAGTGCAGTTGGAGTTTTACATTCCTTTTTGCACACGTCGGATCCCCTGGGGCAGCAGGCATGCCTTCCCTTTCTTCCGGCTTTCCTTTTCTTCCCCTTCTCTTCTGGCAGCCTGGAAAATTTCCATCTGCCGAGCAGCAGCCAGCCTGTAAAGCTGCAGCTTTAATCATCTCATCCCGCTGTAAGTGCTGTGTTTCCCTGCCTGCCTGTCGGAGCTGTTTCTCTGCAGGAAAATGTGTACAGGTGATCATTATCAGATGGAGCACATCAAAGCAAATTTCCATCTAGAAGTGTCCATCTTGGACTTTGTCTCTAACACCAGTGCCCCCCTTTTCATTATCTCAGTCTTGTTCTGCCCAGATGGGTCTGCCCAGTGTTTGCAGACATATCAGGTGGGAAAGCACGGACTGTTTTGTGTCCAGAGCTGTTTGCATAACAAACTGAAGAGCAGGTTCCCACTCCTGACTTGCAGAGACACTTGGAAGGCAAAACCATCGTCACTATTTTTACTTTCCTGGTGAGAGTTGAATTTGATAGGGAACAAATTTTTTAAATTACCTTCTGAGTTTGGACTGATTCGTGCTGTGGATACTGGGTAGTCTAAATATAGCCAGCATTTCATGTTCTCTTCTCAAGCTGACAGAAGTGAAAGCGAGCGTGGGTTTTGCTAATTGGCAGGCTTTGGTTGTGCTGTGCTTCACAGAAGGAACTTAACATGCTGTTGTTACCAGCCAAGGATAGCAGGAAAGAAAAAGCAGCTTGAGGAAGTAAACCAGGTTTTAAATACCTGTAAATAAAAGGGTGTGATATTGCCATCATCCTGCAACGTAAAATGGAAAATCTTAAGATTTCAAGTAGTTCCGTATTCAGCTGATGCAACAACAGTGATTTCCAGAACATGCAGCCTTTTATCAAGCCAAGAGTTTACCTCTAAGTGCTAAGTAAAGAAACCTTTCCTCTTTTCATGCAGCCTAAGAATTGCTTGAAAGGTAAATCCACAGCATCTGAAGCAAATGCTTTGAGCTGCGAACAACATGTTGGTTGAAGGCCTCCCAAAAGCTCTGTCACTGCCATTTTCTACTAAAGCAACCCCTTACTAAGTTACTTTTGGTTGCATGTTTTTTGCAAGTGCTTAGATTTTTTTTATCTAGCAATTTAAAACAATAGTTTAAACAAATATTTCAGATCTGGAGATGCAGTTGTGATTGGTTTGGGCAAAGGACAACAGCAAGGCACTGCAGCCCAGAATTAAAGTGTCTCTGGGGTACAAATGTTGCTCTTTAATGCTCAATTATGTCAGAATACCCTGCTTTTTTTTTTTAGTGTTTTTTTTTTTTTTTTTTTTTAGTTTTTTTCCATTCACCATAAGCCTGGGTATTTTTAGAACTTTTGTTATGTCATATAATACTTTTCACTCATAATTTTGCCCTTAGCAAACTTTGAGCAATTAAGTTACAAATCCCTCACTGGACTTGTATCTTTAGTGTGGTTAGTTACAGTGATCTGTGTGGTCCAGTTAAATTACTCTGATGCAACAACATGTAAATATTACAAACTGCATCCCAGACCTCTACAAAAAGTAAAATAATCTAATCCTTCTACACTTTTCAGCATGCTAGGTGAGTCATCATTAGCGATTTTTTGTCTGTGCTGAGCCAAGTGGTGTGTTTGAATTTATCTGGACTGGAAAAGAGAGCTTTAAAGCCAGCAGAAGACCTTGCCTGCCTGTGTTAGCCCATTTCAAGGTTAGGTGGCGTGAGAAATTCAAGCCAAACAAAACAGCAAATAGCTGCATGGGGGTTTTTTTGAGGGGGAAGTTTGTGTGTACAGTTGAGGATGTCCATGGGTACACTCTTAGTAGTCATTCTTGGCATTAAAAAAAAATAATCACAATTAGCTTACAGCTCTGTGTTAAAAAGTATTGTTCAAGATGTCCATAAATGTGACAGCAGCGAATATCATGTGCAGATAAGAAAAAAATTTAAATCTAAGCAAATATATTCCTCCTTTCCCCCTGGGAGTCACAGTGCAGATATCTCAGCTGGTGTTTGCAGAGCGTGCGTGACAAACTCGTTTTCACAACCTTACCTCGTACTTTCACATACTCATATTTTAGCACTATCATCACTCCCCTTTGCTCCGTCTCAAGGCCTTTGAAATCTCGGGATGTCAGTGTGCAGGGGAGCAGCAGCAGTGCCTCCCTGGCTCTGTGCGCAGGGCCGGGGCTGGATGTGAGCTGCTGCTGCTGCTGCTGCTGGCTGTGGGATAGTTTGGCGGTGAGTCACGCCGATCCCGCTGCAGTCCCTTCCAGGGAGTGCTGTGCTCCGCATGATTAGCGGGCTCTCAGGGTGACATTGCTTCCTGAATGATGCAACCGAAAATTCCCTTTCCTGTGTTCCTTGCTTCCTGACCGTTTTTCCCTTTGTTCTCCAAGACGTTCCAGCAGCTGCGCATCTTTTGCCCCTGGTCTTTCTTTCCCCTACGAATCTCTGCAAAGACAAGTGATGTCCACAGCTACTCTAATCACCTTGGTACGGAATGGAGGGTTCCAAGTGAGGAGGAGAGCCGCGCTGACGTCCCGCTTCCTGCAGGACGAGAAGCGCCCCGCGGCCGCCTGCTCCATCTCCACCTGCGAGCGCCGCTCCTCCCGCTTCGGCTCCGACGGCAGCGGGCGGCCCACCACATGGGACACCTTCGGCATCTGGGACAACCGCATCGATGAGCCCATTCTCCTCCCGCCCAGCATCAAGTACGGGAAGCCCATCCCCAAGGTGAGCCTGAGCAGGGTGGGCTGTGCCAGCCACATCGGGAAGAGGAAGGAGAACGAGGATCGGTTCGATTACGCGCAGCTGACGGAGGATGTCCTCTACTTCGCCGTGTACGACGGGCACGGCGGGGCGGCAGCTGCGGACTTCTGTGATAAGTACATGGAAAAATATATTAAGTAAGTGCTTAGCGAGGGAATGCGTGTCAAATAAATTCCAGCTGAGATTCCTTCTTTAGGAAACCTGCGGGTTGTGCATTGTAGCTAATCCTCCCAGGTCGTGTAGCCTCCTGTCCTTTTGGGACAGCAGGAGCACTGGGTGGAACAGAGTGCTGTGAATTCCTTACTCTGTGTGGTGCCTGCCCTATCGGGCAAGCCCAAAAACACAGGAGAGGAAAGCACCATGGTGCCCCCTGTCCAGGAAAGGTCTTGGGACACAGGGAGAGAGTGTGGACTGGCTGTTTTCACACAGTGATTGCTGACCTATGGTTTGCTTACACTCTTCTGTATCTATCACATCCCTGGGCACTGGATAAGGAACTTAAATATTTGCAAAATTACAGGATTGTGCTTTCAGTGCACACAGTAAAATCACATTACCTTTCGACTCCAGCATCATTCAGTGGGTGCAGGGAGGAGATAAGACTGCAGAACAGATTGATTAGGATATATATTTCTTGGAAAGAAGTTTAATTTCTTTGCTTGCTTGCTTGCTTCCAGGGAATTTCTTGCTGAGGAGGAGAACTTGGAAAATGTTTTGAGCAAAGCTTTTCTAGAAATAGACAAAGCATATGAAAGGCATGCTAATCTCTCTGCTGATGGTAGGTAAAAAAATATTCTAGTCATATAAGTGTGAAGAATAAAGGTTATTTTATTTGCTCAGTAGTTTTACAGTAAAATGTCCAGAAAAGCTCTTGAAAACAATTTCACTTAACATGGGATTTTGCTCTGGTCACTTACTACAAATAAAACAATTATGCTTTAGCTCCTAAAAATGAAATAACTACTGTAAGTCTCAGTCAAATTTACTGGAGGAGTTATAAATCTGAATACTACCATAATCATCAATGAATTTCTCTTGATGTGATTCTGAAAAGGATTATGTTTGTCAAGGTAGCAAAGACTGATTTAGATTTGCAAGGACCATAATTTTACTGGTAAGAAATGTGGAGAGGGGTGTTTTTGATTTGCCTTTTTTTTAGGGGTGGGGGGATTGGTGTTTTTATATGTTTGTTTGTTTTAAAGCTGTTACTCCTGTGGATTAAAAGCAAGAGTGTCCAAGTTCCCCTTCCTAACTTGGCTGCTGCACCTGAGGAGGAACGTAAGCCAAAGTCAATGCAATCGATATTGCTTCTGCACAAACAGAATCACAGGAGTAGCTGAGTGGGAAAGGGAAAAAAGCAGTGAAGAGGAAAACAAGTTTGGCTGTGGTAAGGCCGTGGTAAAGCTGGCAGCAGCCTTTTTAGACTCCCATTTAATCCTGGCTGTTAATGAAGTTCTCATATATGTGTCTAGAGACTAAGTACATCTGAACCAGTTGCAGCAAGTGGAGCTTATAGAGAGTGACTTAGGAAAGGAGATAGAAGTGCCTGTCCCAGTTCTGTCACAGGAGCTTTCTCAGCCATGGGATACCCCCAGTGCACATAGTTTAGCCAGTCTTAAAAAGAGAACACCAAACAAACCCAATTATAAAAAACAAACAAACCCAACAAACCCAAACAAAACACTGATCCACAATACTAAAGAAAGCCAAACAAAAAACCTGTCCCAGTGCTGATGCAGGCACTGGCCAATTAACTGAGGTTGTTTCAGAAGAACAGAAACTGTAAAAGTCTTTTCTCCAGGAAAGACAGGAAACCAAGAAGCTCTGTAGGGACCGAAGTGATACTGTATCCTCAATCTGAATAATGCAGTGGCTTTCTGCACTCTAACTGCTAGATAAATCTAGGTAGGCTCAAATGCAGGCCAGGTAGCCTAACTGTTCCAGCAGTGCCTCTTACCTTAGCCTGCACCAGGGATTAGGAAGAAGGTCTTAAGCCCTGAGATGCAGCCCTCAAAAAAAAAAAAAAAAAAAAAAAAAAAAAAAAAAAGGAGGATTGAATCTGTAAAGATAGTTTTCCCTTTGTATTTCATGTGGCAAAAAAGATCAGAATTACTTTTGAGCTGTGGGCTGGGTTTTAGCTGAGCTCATGAGAGACATCAGCAGAGCAGATGTGCTTTTTATCTCAGAGCCTCTTTGCAAATATATTTTCTTACCAACCCAAATCCAAGACAGCATTTGAGTACTAGTTTGTGTGCTTCCCTGGATCAGACCATTTCATTTTCAGATTTAATTATCCCCTTCCCTGCCCCTTTTGGGAGTAAGACAACTCTTGATTTGGCTCATTGTAGTGACCTCTGTGTCAGAGCAGCTCCTTGAGGAGAAGGACTGAGAACTGTACTGGATGTATTATTCTGTTTTTCTGAAAACTGTTTCCAATCATAACACTTTGTAGGTGACCCAGAATTGGATAACAACAATATTTAACAGACAAACTGTGCAGCAAGCAGAGCATTTTAGAACTGCTCATAGGATTTTTTTCCTACCACTTAACTAACTGTTGCTGCTTAATGCCAGAAAAGGTATGCAGTGGTTACCAGGATACTGCACAAGCCTCCTTCATTAAAAAAGCAAGATAGAGGGTAAAAGAGTTGCCAGACATCCACAGGGGCCACGCTCTGGCAGGCACTCAGTGTTTCTCAGGTAGGCTGAGGACTTGTAAGCTCTTGCAGGAGCCTGGGGGATCTAGGAGAGCCCATTGTTCTTGGCTGAAAACCAAGCTCTAAGGCAAAGAATGGAGTAACAGGGTGCAAAGTCAAGTCTGGATTTCTGAACAGATTAAACTTCTTGCATATCTGTTGTTAAAATAACTCAATACTGTGTTGACTGCTTTGTGTGGATATTTTTGTTGTTGCTAATGTTTTGAAAGTTAGATAAAATTTCAGTATGTATTTTTGGATGTATCTTTGTTAGAAGGCTACTTCCAAACTGATTCAGTTTGCCAGCAAAATTTCTGATTAAGTGTGGCTATTCTAGATGTGACAGTCAAGACAGTTACTAGGGTATCTTGAAAATGGTGGTTGATTGTTACACTGGATGCTCCCCAAGTCTAACCTCCTTTTGAAACCTGGTCATAGCTGATGTAGTGCAAAATAATAGCTTTGACTTGATCCAGCAGAAGACCCTCCCAGGGTTCACTCCCTTCACTGTGTCTGCAAAAAAAACCCCAGTGCACATTCAGGATGTCCAGGTCTTCAGTAACACATGACCAGCTTTAAAACTTGTACCTGGGTGTTTGAAGGAAACTAAACCCTGGGACAAATCCCTGTAGCCAAAATGGCACATTGGAGGCATTATTTATAGTGCCATTCAAGGGGTAAAACCTTACATAAGGCACGAATTTAACAGGACTAGAGACGTGCCTTGTGGGAGACCCCAGCAATGCCTTCAAGGGCATGGCTCTCTGTAAGTCACTTAACAATGATACAATATTTGAAATTAGAGATGGAAAATACATAGCACAGTAGTTGCTGTGAGCTTTCAATAATAAAAATGGTTTATGAGTGTGCTCCAGGTACTGCTGCTGTGGCTGGCATGCAGTTCACTAGTGCTATTGGAGTGCTGTATGGCCTGCTGGAGCCTGCTCCGCTAACCCCTCTGAGAGTGACCTATACCTGTTGTTTCACACAAAAGCATAAGAAACTTGCTCTAGGCAGGTCTGGGATAATCTGTGCTCTGCCTAAATCCTGTGTAATCATTAACAGCTTAGGGCTATGTCTGAGCCCTGAAGCTTGGTGTTTGGTACCTCTTCAAAAGCGCGTTTTCATTCCCTTCCGTGCATTTAAATATAGCCAGTCACTTTCAAATCACTGCTAAATTTAGGTATAGAACTTAAAGGAAGCTCACATCCAACAAATGAAATTATCCATGGGACAGCTTCCAGAGATGGGCAGAATTTTCTGCTATTTTTTACCAGCCATAAAAACTGAAATCTAAAGGCTGAAGAACTTTGCTCAGCAAGGATGGAAATAAGAAATTAAATTCTGTGCTTGAGGAAATTTGAGCATTTCCCTGGAGAAATGTGAGACAAATGTGAGACTCCTGGCCTACTGGAGTCCTACCAGGTATTGTTACTGCTTCTGTTCACTGTGAGCCAGAGAAAACAAGAGGGAGTTTGTCCGTCAACCTTCACAGTGCATCCAACTCTAATCACATAGGGCACTCACTTCTGGAATAGCCATCTGATTAAAACATAGCCAAGTATTAACTTGTCTACCCATGCTTGAAAGGGTTCTTACTTATGGAATCTTATTATGCTGACAAACAGCAGAAGTTATTTAAAAGTAATTAAATTTTTAAGTAATGTTTGTTTTATTGGTTTTTTGTTTAAGTTACCATTCAAAAAAAAAGATTTTTTTATTTCTTTAAATATGTTAACCTGCAACACTGAGGAAAAGGGAGAGCTGCAGAAATTGTACTTGAATATTTCATAAATTTATCAGTATTGTAAAGGCAGCCTTTTTATCCAAGGGCCCTGATTATTACCTAATCAATTTAGAAGATACTAATTACAATATTAAAGAGATATTTATTTTGCCTATTTCTCCATTAGTCAGAACAATTAATATACTTCTATTCAGTGCCTTTAAGAGGGCCCATTTCATTTGGCACTGGTTTGAACTCCCCATATTGGTGTAATTACATGAGGGAGCAGATGTTCTTCTGAGTGGCCACTCTTGCCATATGAGACAGCTGGCCCTCCAGCATTGATAAAATTCTTCATTTGATCTGTTGGTTGGTTACTTATCTCCATAGGGGAAACAAAATTCAGATTTTATTTGGGCTGAATTTAAACTGGTTTTGTCACACAGTTTTAGCAAGAAGGCGAGAACAGTGCAATTCCCCAGAAATGCCAAGGCTGATTCACCAAGGCCAAAGATGCAGGTGCATCCTAGATGACCTGCACAGGCAGACCTGAGAGTGCCTGACTCCATCCCCTGTTCTGCAGCCCTTATTCTTGCATCTCCAGTGTTGCAGGTTTATTTTGTTTGAACAAAGTCCCTGGGTGAATTTCCTATTTGCCTCTGTGTACATGTTATTTGTGGCAGACACTGTACCTGGTCAGCAGCTCTAGAACTGGAGGCCCTGGACACTTTAAGCTGGGCTTCAGTGGAAAGAGAGATCTGCTTAATTTTGTCCCAGGTGAAGGAGTCCAGCGGTTCCTAGCCTGGACTACTGGAAGGTTTCCACATCCTCTTTGTCACATTAGTTGAGATGACTTGCAGTAGAAGTTGTCCAGTGAGTGTTAAGAACCTATTGAAAGATCTTAGTTTTATAGTGATATTGTTAGGAAAATGAAGTAAACTCTTTAATTGTTAAAACCAATACATGTGCTGATGCAACGTGTTTTGTCTTAAACTAGCAGCAGTTGTAGAAAAGCCTTAGAAATGTTATCCCATCACCATTCCTGTGGTTTTGAGCTGTGCTAGAAATCACATAATGCTACAGTTGTCTTCATGCATGTTTTTGCATCCCTACCCAGAGCATGAACTGGGTCCAAGGAAGAGATTGTGAGCAGCATGTACTTTTTTCCTAGGACTGCTATTTAACTAATAAACATATAAAGTTCAAGTCACTATGTCCTCAATTCTGGACAATATCTTGTTCTTTAGTACCAGCCCTTGATTTTTTGCTCTTTTCTTTGGGAGTTTGCACTGGAAAGATGCAGATTCACCTGAATTCCAAATGTTTCCAGTCTTCTGTGAATTGAAGACTATGATTTAACCTTTTGTATGTTTCTCAGCATAGCTCTAAAACCACTGAATGAAATGGGAAAGTAACAGCAGTTCTGCATTAATTTTAATGTCTAAATAAAATGTATCTTCTGTAAAATAAAAAGGTAGTTTTATGTAGGTTGCTGATTTCACTTGTTCTAACTGTTGGCTAAAACAGGTATTTTACTGGTTCTACTAAAATTTCTCCTTGCACTGGTACTTTTTAATATCTTATTCTCATAATGTGCCTCAAAGTGACTCTGCACTGGGCTAGTCCTTGCTTCAGATGAGAAACAGGATGTCGGTGCCTTATCCACCTGGAGAGTCAGGGGCTGCCACATCCAGTTTCCAGTGTCCCAGCCTGCCTGGGCCTGGCACAGCCCGAGGTGGGACCATGGCTAATGGTCACCCCTGACCTGTTGGTTCAGCACTCAGCTAAACCCAGTCCTTGCTGCAGTAATAATACCTGTTTTAAATAATAACACCAGCTTAGTTAACACCGGGTTGTAAGGGTTTGTGTTTGGGTTTTTTTGGATTCATGGACTCACTGCTTTCACTGCACAACAAGGCTCAATGCATCTTCCAGGGCTTGGTGACTTCAGTGTGCTCCCAGCTCCATTTGACCTCACAGGGCTGGGGAAAGAAGCTGTCAAGACCCCACAGCCCTTGCATTTCTGTTGCTATCTGTTGGCAGCTGCTCAGATTTGGGGCTGCCTGGCATTTCTTGAGATCAGACACAAAGTCCTGTCTCAAATCTGTCCCATGTCTCTGGGGTCAGGGCTGCAGAGCCAGAGGTAGAAGCACAGGTAGTTGTAGCTGATCTCTGCAGAAACTGGTGGAAAGACAGTGACATGTTAACTGTTAGTGACATGAAAACAAGACTATAACTGAAGAGTCACTTTCCTAAGCAAGCCCAAAACTCAGCTCAAATTGGCTTGCTTTGAAAAACTGGAACAACTGGAAGAGCCCAGAATGCAAGTGACCTACAGAGGGCCTTTCAAGGGGATTGCATTGGTTGTTGATGCAAATGTGTTCCAGGCAGTAGCTGGTCCTGTCCAGACATTTTGGTGTAATAGCTCAACTCAGCAGGAGCTTTCCAGGCATCTCTTGCTGGGTTACCTCTGCAGAATTTGCAGGAAGAGAAGAAAATAACTGTGAAGTGGGACTTGCCCTTTCAAAAAGCAAAGAAAACAAGGAAAGCTGAGCAGTATTTCTGTAATTTTCTTCACTGCAGATGATACTACAGATCTTTTTCCTGAAATAGGCACTTGCATTTCTCTTTTTCAAGAGTTTATTTTTTTTTTCTCCAGATTATTGTAGCAATTGAAATGAGAAGCCCTTAAATGTGCTTGCATGAGTGACTCCAGGCAGGTCCCTGTGTGCAGTCAGCCAGCTCAGCTCACTCCCATCCTTTCCCTGCAGAGAGGGAGGGCAGCACCAGGGCTCTGTTTTGCCTTCTGGGCACTCACAGTGACCCGTGTCAGGGGTTGCCAGCAGTGCCCTGGGCAGGCTGCCCAGACAGCCACTGCCACCTGCACCAGTTTGCAGGCACAAGGCAAGGCTGAAGCAGTATCCAGCTTCACTATAATTATATATTACTATGTAATTGCCTGCTTCATCACCTAACAGAAAGAAAGAGCCATCACCTTTATGGTGACCTACTTGTGCAGTCACTGTGCCCAGGAGTAAGGACAATAATGCTGTAACTTGAGGTGAGCTCAAGAGGCTGAAAAACTCTGCTGCAAACTGAAGGGAAGCCACTGTTCCTTGTGCTGCTTTTATCCCCCTTCCCCTGTTTGCATGGAGCCATGTTGTTGCACAGAAACACTTAATCCTTCTCACCTCTCCTCTCTTCCATGTCCTACATGCATGCATGTTTGCTTTTTTTTTTTTTTTTTTTTGGTATGTGTAAATTTAGTTTAAACTTAAAAGCAGTTACTTGCTGATTAGGTAGAGCACAAGTTGTTTTCATTTTACCAATTGAAATTGTTTGTTGCTGTTTTAAATGGCTCCACGCTTTAAGGCAGTGCTAAAACCTCTCTCTTTGATGACATTTGTAGCAACTCTGCTGAGCTCTGGGACCACTGCAACAGTGGCTCTGCTCCGGGATGGAATTGAGCTGGTTGTGGCGAGTGTGGGAGACAGTCGAGCTCTGCTGTGCCGGAAAGGAAAGGCTGTGAAACTCACCATTGACCATACTCCAGAGAGAAAGGAGGAGAAGGAAAGGTACCTGCTGGCTGAGGATGTGGCTTCCCAGAGCATGGCCTCAGATGGGATGGGCTTGTGCTCTGCTGCTGGGAGAAAGCAGAGTTGAATATAGAGCCCAGAGACTACTCTGAGCTGGCAGTAAGCTCCAGTTAATGCACTGGGTCCTGTTCAGAGGATCAGGGATGTGAAAAGGCCTCCTTGAGCATAAACTGTCTCAGCAGTAAGATGTGCATTACTGAGATTCAGAACAGAGCAATGACCACATGGTTCAGACTTGTCCAAAAGTGCCAAGTTAGAACCTGAGGAAATGCACTGTGACTCCCAGGTCACATCCCCTTCATGGAGCTCTTCAAACAGCCAAAGCCAACCCTCAGCTTCCCAGCTCAGCCTCTCCATACATCGTTCCTCATTCTAGCTAGTGACAGAAATGGGGTAATGGTGAGAAGCAGTAACTCATTCACTTTTTCTTTTGTGCCTCTGGACAGGATTAAGAAGTGTGGTGGCTTCGTTTCCTGGAACAGTGTGGGACAACCTCATGTGAATGGTAGACTTGCAATGACACGGAGCATAGGAGATTTGGATCTTAAAAACAGTGGTGTGATAGCCCAGCCAGAAACAAAAAGGGTTCAGGTAAAAGAAGGTCTGCTTTACAGGGACAACAACACTTGGACTAAGGGGCTTCGTAGGTATTTGATGCTGTGGTGGTACACACACGACACAAGCCCGGGTGAAGCCTGAGGGCCAGGTGGTTTTTTTTACTGAAATAACCAGAGAGCAGCTCTCATTAAGTTGTTTCAGATTAATACTAACAGGACAGAAAAGAATCTGGTACTAAATTCAACTAGATAAACTTCTAAATCTCACTTCTCACAGTTAAATACATGATGAAGGAAGTAAGATAACAAATTGTATACATTACAGGTGTTAGTCTGTTTGGGTGCTGTGATCAAATGGGTAATTTTGAGGTTAATGCTGATATAAAACCATCCCAAAACCTACCCACTGAGAAGTGGGTAGGATATGGATGAGCTGCCATCAAAAAAGTAGGATGTGTAGAGAGTTGAGAGGGAGAAGAGGAAAGGACAGTTGCATGTATCTTACCATAGCTCTGTAGTGGTCTAGAAAACAATTTAAATACCCAGAAGGCATTCAGCCTCCACTTTGACAGGAAGCTCTCCTGTCAATTTGCATTCTGTTTATTACTTTTCCCCAGTACATCTCCCAGGGCCCCAAGAACTTATATTGTTTTGGTCCCAATAAAGTGCCACCCACTAGGGGTTTAGGGAGATGACTGCAGTGCTATCACACCTTCCTTGAAATCTCAGCCTCAGGAAAAATTTTGCAGGAGAGCACGCAGTGCCTCCAAAAAAAAAAAAAAAAAGAAAATGCTTTGCAAGAGTGTAAAAACATGGGGGCAGTTCCCTTGCCTTGCCTTGCAGCACTCACCCAGGGTGGTGCCTCTGTTGCAGCTGCACCATGGGGACGACAGCTTCCTGGTGCTGACCACTGATGGCATCAACTTCATCGTGAACAGCCAGGAGATCTGCGACTTCATCAGCCAGTGCCACGACCCCGCCGAGGCCGCCCACGTGGTCACCGAGCAGGTACTGCCAGATGCTCTGCCACCAAGGGCTCCTGCCTGGGATGGGCTGGCTTTAAAAACACCTGGGTTTTTTTATTTATGTGATACCACACATTCAGCTGAATTGAAGGTGCTGGCTGAGACATCCACCAGTCCTGCTGGACAGCCTTTTCCTTACCCCGGGTCTTGCCACATCCTTGCAGGCATCACATCCATTAGCTTGCTTAGCTCACAGTCCACTGAACTGCATGGGACTGTAACTGCAGCTTGTGCCTGTGCTGAAAATGTCACTGTTGTAGATAGAAATGGGCACTTTCTGATCATGGTTCTGCATGGTGGCATATCCTATGGGAAGCTCTGGGGCACACCAGAATGGAGCATCCAGGCTGGGAAGGGCCAAAGGAGTCTTGGCCTCAGGGCTGGGAAGGGGCAAGGAAGTCTCCGGCCTCAGGGTGTGCTGTGCCAACTGAAGCCAGACACGCGTTTCCCTTTCCAAGTGAGACACTGCTGCTGACACTTTGTTTCTTCTCTCAGGCAGAGCAATTTGGCTCTGAAGACAACAGCACAGTTGTCATAGTGCCGTTTGGAGCTTGGGGCAAGTACAAGAACGGGGAGATGACCTTCTCCTTCAGCCGCAGCTTCGCTTCCAGTGGGAGGTGGGCATGAAGACAGTGCCACAGCCATCCTTTCCTGCTGCCACCTGGACACAGCGTGCTACAGGAGAACACCTCCATCTGTTCCTAGGCTGCCTCAGTGTCTTGTCCATCTCTTCTGTTCCCAGTGTTAGAAGGTGCCACTGCTCCCTTGGTGCGTAGTGCCCGTTGTTGCTTACGGCTGACCGTGTCCTGCTGCCTGCGTTACTCCAGGCGGCATCGGGGCAGCGCCCTGGGTTTGTAGCCTCAGCAGCTCCACACATCACTTTGTTCACACAGACGAGGTTCTGGGCTTTCACCTGAGGCTGGAGGGGGTGCACAGTCATTTCATGCCCACCTGTATTCCCCAGGACCCTCAGTTCCATGGCAGCTGTGAGTCCCTGAGCCACGTGCTGGCTTCCTTGTCCGATAAAACACGGGAACAAACGCACAATGTTCTTAGGTAGACAGAAAGAGGGTTTGTTGTCTTCTTCTGCTGCAGCCACCCAAAACTCCCCTGTGCTCCAGGAGAAAGTGGGTGAGAAATAAAGGAGAAGTTTCAGAATGTTCAAGTTCTGATGCCAGTGGCATTTGGTGTAGCTATACAAGTTCCTGAGACAGTGCTGCTTAATGCTCTCACTGCTGTCATCTGTGATCCTCTAGCTCCAAGGAGACAGACCAGGCTGGACCCACATGCTGTTGGACAGATGGGAACCTTTCTCCATTGGGTCCAAAGCCTGTGCAGTCTCTGTGGACCATGCAGCAGTCCCTTGCACTTTCTCTTTGCTGTCAATGTCTGGCAGAAGCACAGAGGAGGGAAAAAGACGCACAGTTTTGATATCCGGAGACTCTCATCAACTTGAATTTCTTTTTTTTTTTTTAATAAAGACAATAAGACCATTTCAAAGAATTTACTCTTCAAGATCTGATGCGTAAGACAGTTTATTTCTTCATCCATACTTGAGGATTTTTCTGCCCTCTGCTGAAGGTATCTGAATTGTGATTGCTCATGTCTCTTCATGGTACACAAGGAGGTATAAAATACCCCAAACAAGCTAGAGAAAGGAGAGAGCATTATAATAATGTACAGTAATTTTTGTAAGTTTTGGGTATTGTTTCTAGTAGATGTCAGATATTCAGACACCAGAAAGAAGTTGTATATTTAAAGGAAGTGTTTCCACTTCCCTTCTTAGAGGGAAATCTGTTATCCAGTGAGGCATGGGGGCACCAGAGCTCTGATCCAGCTCGTATCACTGCTGTGATGGGCTGCAGGTGACATGTTGGAACAGGTGAAGATCTGTCCCAGTGTGCCTTGTTCAGACCTCTTCCTTCTTCCATTCCATGTCAGCTGTCAGCTCCTGTGGCAGTGAGATATGGGCAGAAAAGAATTGGTCTTTTCTCAGCCTTGCTTCAGTATTTTTCCTTCTGTGGATGCTTTCAACAGCGCAATTGTAAAAACAAAACAAAATAAGTTACCTAATACTAAATCACCTTGGAAAAAAAGAAATTCTGAGGTGCCTGGCCTAATTCTGCTTTTCCAGTGTGAAATACATATCTTCTTTACTTTCTTTACTTTTATCCCAGGGTTATCCCTTAGGCAGTCACTCCATGTGTTTTTCCCTGCCTGTGGTGGAAGGCCCAGCAGCACCCAGCAGACACTGTGTTGTACTGACAGCATTAAGTACTGGGTGTTCAGAGTGCCCTGGCTTTGTCCCATCACTTGATGTGTTACCTGGTGTGTACAATGCATTTATTTGGGCTGTAACTGCAGTGGTGTGTGTAAATCTCTGTTGCACTGGATGCTGGTCCCCTGGCCTGTGTAGTGACCACATCACTGGTTTACAGTCCTAATTCCCTCTCTCTCCTCAGATTTTCTCCAGGGTTGGGGTTCAGTGTTCACCTACAGTCAGGATGGCTGCTGTTTTAAAAACCTGAACAAGGTTTTTATTTCTCCTAATGGCATGGTTGTCTACTCAGGGGAAGGATCCATCCTTTACTTCTTTGAAATTTTACCAAGGAAGGGATAAGACAAAGCTCTGTGAAAGAGAGGATGATTAGATTAAGGAGTACTGGTGGTTGCTATTGCTGCTTCTCTACCATTGCAGAAACACTTCGATTGTGAAGGACTCCTGGGCACCATCTCACCTCAGTCCCTTCTATTGGACCCATTGTTTTCCTTGTCCAGTTTCTTTTTCACTCCTGGGGCAATTCCTGTAGCTGCTGCTGTTGTTTGAGCCCTGCCTCTAGCCCAGCCCTCTCAGAACACTGACCTGAGGCCTGGTAGGTACAGGCCAGGCCCCAGTGTGGGGCAAAAGCTGCTGGTTTTCACTGGAGTGGGCAAGGCACCCTCCATCAGGTGACACAGCGCTTTGCCAGGGCTGTTGCTCCTTCAGTGTAAAGTCCCAGGCTCTGGGAGGTGATGCCTGTGCCAGGAACCTGCTCAAATCCTTCCACACACCCTGCCACCCAGGGAAGAGCCGCCTCAGGGTGTGTCAGTATTGCCTCACCCAAAAATCTCCTTATGCCACGATGACACCCGATTCCACCAACCCCATTAGGTGCCAACAGTGTTAATTAGCAGCATTAGCAGCTCATGTAAACACGAACAAGGACCTCTGGAGTTGGCACAATCATCCACACCAATCCAGAGTGGGGAGAGGGAGATGTATTCCCTCATCCTGTTGTGGAGACCAGACAGCTCCCACAACACAGCAAGGCCATCCATGCCAGGACACAGCCCAGAGCCATTGTTTGTACCAACACATCCCCAGCTTTATAAAGGATAAGCAGTGCAAACTCCCTGACTCCCACAGGAGGCTGCCACTGCTGTAGCAATAACACACTGGATACAAAACTGCCCTTGTCCCTCTCCCATGCTGGTTGCCAAGAAGGACTGTGGAAGGTGGACCTTGGCTGGACATCAGTTGCCCACCAAGCTGCTCTTATCACTCCCCTCCTCAGCAGGGTCGGGGCTGGGGGGAGAAAATAAAATGAAAAAAAAATCCCAAAACCTGGTCAAGATAAAGGCAATTAATAAAGAGTGTTACCAGCCCCTTTTGAGGGGCCAATACACAGCCCAGCACTGTGAAGATGCTGTGGGGAGGTGAGCTCCATCCCAGCCAGGCCAATAAACACTTCGGGCTTTCCATCTGGTCACTGGGCCTCCCACAGCCCGTGGCAGCTCTGCCAGCAACCAGCTCCACTGTACCCCCCAGGGACTGGCAAGAGCCTCTTGCACAGCAGAGCTCCTTCAGCTTGAGGACAAAGAGCAAATTGTCCCAACAACAGCAGCTGCCTGTCAGAGAGGTTTATTATTCCAGGACAGTGAAGGATCTCCCACTCTGAATGAAACCAAATGGAATGTTTGCTCTCTAGCTCACTGTCTTTCCTGCATATCTTAGGTTTCAACAAAAAAAGTATTTTTTGTTCGACAGACTGAACCAAACATTAAGGGTGACCTGCTGAACAATCTGTAAAAAACATTCACTTTTTTCTACCTTTTAGGGGATGGATTCTGAAATCCACTGGATTTGGCAAGAATATTTTCTTGCCTGAACACTCCCCCTGGAGCAGTGGAGTATCTCTCCTTACAGGCACAGCAGAAAGGTGGGATGGGGGTGCAGAAAGGCAAAAATGCTGTCCAGCTAAGTATTCATTTTTACTGTGAGGATATGGAAGGCATGGGGGGCCTCAGGTTGCTGGAGGATTTACTAGGAGAGGTGTTGAGACTGCAGATGGATTTCCAACTTAAGTCTCTCTGCCACTTGGAAAGGTGAGAGTTTTCATGCTTTACAGAGGGAACTCAGAAAACAGTAATTTGCAGTCTGGGTTTAGGAGAGCTGGTCTCTCTGGATGATGAACATAGCACAAGAGACTGAAATGGGGCAGAGATCCAGGAATTCATTTAATATAGGTCTTCATTACAATCAGTCCCTGTGGGCTGAAATGCTCAGGGCTGGAGAATAATCCTGGAGCAGCTGACAGTGGGGGTGAGGAGAAAAATCATCAATATCACTGGTTTTTACATATTGGAAATTGAGAGGAAATTTGGAAATTGAGAGGAGCTTAGACTCACCACAGGACTTCTGCCAAGTTCCATGGGATTAGGGTTCCATGAGGGACATTTTCTGTCTCAGCCTGTGGATGTGCTGTGGTCAAAGATGTTGGGATTTTTAGCAAAGGGAGAAGCACAGAGCAACAGCTACCAGTGAAACTGGTTTAATAATAATTCCTCTCAAACACCTTTAGTCGGGCACTGCCAGGTCATTGCTCACTCACGCAAGAAGGGGAATGTACAGTACAGCAGCACTCTGGGTGTTCCTGGGTTCCAAACTGCTGTTCTGGATGCAGAGATACCCATCAGGTGCCCTCCTGACCCGGGATATGGAATGCTTGGGCAGTGGTGCCTGTCATGACTTTCTTACGGACTTAAGTGCAATTGTGTACATTTGTTACATGCTTTGCCTCAAGGCTCTGTGTAATGCCTGTGGTTTGATGTTTATCTTTGGTGTAATCAGTGTTCAAGTTTCATCTACTATGAAATTTTAGAGAGGTATCCATCTTGCCTTGTTTTTTTTTTTTTTTTTTTTTTTTGTTTTTTTTTTTTTTTTTTTTTTTTTTTTTTTTTTTTTTTTTTCTTTAAATTTTTTTTTTCATCTTCATCAACTCAAAGCTACAGTAGAGTGCTAAGTCTGTACTGGAATGCTTACAAGACCTTTCAATAAAGAATTGGCCTCTAGAAAGTGTGTCACTACAAATGGATTTTTCTTCTTCCACTCCATTACCAACTGCCAGAAAAAAAAGCTGCAGCTTCTCAAGCTGTGTCACAACTGTCCTGTTAGCCCTGGGCCTCAGGACTGGCCATAAAAAGCTTCTGATAACCACAGCTTTGCCTACAAAGACACTCTCCCAGCGATAACCAGTACAAAGTACCTGCTCTTTTTGGGCCTTGCTGTGCCAGGGTGTCACGTTCTAACCTGCTATTTGTGTCTGCTGGGTGGCTGCCACAGTGAGCACTACCAGCCTCTGACACACTGCAAAGACACACATTGGGCCTCTGCAGGAAAAGAGTTTTTCTGCTGCATGAATTCAAAGCTGCTCTGTGACACTTGAAGAAACTATAAGGAAAAAGAGCCGAGGGTTTTAACTCATCTGCAGGAGTAGCCCTGAGATCACTGGTATTTTTAGTTAATACAGCTTTTCACAGCTAGGCTCAAACCTGTTTTACTCTCTCTCCCTTGAAGGCAGCAGCAGCAGCCTTGACTTCAATGAGGTCTTAGCAGGTTCCTACCACATTTTTTTTCAGGAATAGAGTCCTTTCATGTTCTCCTTTGTTGCCAATCTGTCTCAGCTCAGTTTGGAGCTGATCAGCTCTTGGATAAATGCACATATCCCGTGGTGGTTTTGTGATCACTGCTCACACAGGTAAATTTGGAGAGCTTGGGTGGTGTATTGGGAAATCTGCTGGACAGCTCTGCCCTCTCACAGCAGCTGGGAAATGGCTCCCAGGTTTCCCTGCAGTTGGAGCACTTACCCCGTAATGAGCATCCCTGTGAGCTGCTGCTTTGTGAGGAGAGAGCAGCCAAGCACCAGCAGCACCACAGGGGTTCCCTCCCCAGCTTCAAGAGGGTCTGGGCAGAGCAGGAGACCTGAAAGCTCTCAGAAGCTGCCCCTGGGAAGGGCTGGGAGCTCTTCCCAGAGCCCGTGTCAGCACTACCCTCCGGACCTCACCCGAACAGGATTTTCATCACCGCTGTGGGGCAGAGCCTTGCTACAGCTCCCCCCCATCTCGGTGTTTACAGCGGAAACACTCCCACCCAGAGGCTGGCTCTGCTCCTGCACCACCGGCTCTGGTGCCCTCTGGTGCAGGATTGCATTTAGGTTCATCCATGACCAAGTTTTTGTCCCATTCCTTATAAATTGCCCTTTTTTTGGAGGACCAGGCCCACATCCAATTCTTCTCCAGGAAGACAGGGCAGGATTTAGCTCCCAGCACATCAGCCCAGTTCCTGGGCTTGCTTACCCCACCCTCCTCCCTACACGGTGTGGCACAGTAACCCCACTAGTGCATCAAATCTGTGTCCTGACACTGAGAGAGTTGTGTCTCACTTCCAGAAATTCCTTAAAAACAGTCATGCATTTTACACAGAACACCAAGCCTGGAAAGCAGCTCAGCCTCACCTTTCTGAACTGAGTTACTGCACCTGTCATGAAAGACAATTTGGTCACAGCAAATTGGCCACAAATTTGGTTTTACCTGCTAAATGGAATGTCTGGCCCCGGGCAGCGCTTCCTGGCAGGAACTGTGGTGGAGCTAAAGGCTGAGGCACTTGCAAGGAGCTGCCCTGTCACTCAACAAGTGCCTCATTTCACTGCAAACCTGGCTGCTGGCCCAGTTGATGCCTGCTGGGATTTTACAGGGCTGGGACTGCACTTTCCCAGTCAAAAGGTCCATCAGGATTGTGGGCTCCACCACTTCCCAATGTTACTGGCACCTCTGCTCTCCACCATGCCTGGAAAACGAGCCTGAAATACTGCATATAGTAAATGACCCAGCTGCACAGAGCAGCCTGCAGCTGCTGTTAGCAGGAAATCTCTCCCAAAAAAGCATGGGAAGCTATGCCAGGCCCCACAGTCTGTAGCTGGCATGGTTACCTGGCTCAGAGTGCTTTGGTGATGTTTATCCATGACCTGCTCCCTGGCAGCAGAAGGACATTCAGGCTGTGGCTGGCAAGTGCTGAGCACAGTAACTCCCACAAAACTGTTGGAGAGAAAGCATCTTTTTCAGAGCGTGTAAAAATTTAAAATGTGGAAATGGCCCAGTGTGAAATACTTGAACCTTTGAGAAGTGGACATTACCATCCTATATAACCAAGACACGGCTCAGCAAGGCCATGGAAATGGCTTCGGTAACTCCCTGCTTCTCCATTGCCCTTCACCAGCACAACTTAATTTTTTTCTATCTGCTTTCACTGTTCTACACACTGTCAGATTCTGCTGAATTCACACTACAATTTAAACCAAAAAAGAACAAACTCAGGCACTGTCACGTTGCACTGTCACGGATGGCCATACCCACATTCAGAAAGCAAAACTGTGACAAGAAATAGAAACTTACCCCCATGATGACACAGAAAAATGTTACTCATTAGTTACCACTCCCGAGTTAAAAACGTTTATTCAACTGCAAATGTTGTGTCTTTCCAACAAATGCAAAACAGCTTTTTGGTGGTAAATAGCAGGTATTTATTTGAAATGAAAAAAAAAAATACTTCAGTACCTGAACTATTGCATTTAATCATGTATTGTTGTAATTGTGTTACTCTACCTTTTTGCATTGGAGACAAATATACAATGAACATTCAGATATCACAGATTGCACACTAGATAGTAAATCGTCAGGCCTTTTACGTAACCACCAAAAAACAGATATTGGATTCTGCAATATAGTACAAAATTCCACACTCCAGTCTTAGCCAGTTATCTTCAATTTACTCCTGATGCTGTACAAATAAATGGCCATTTAACTAGGGCTTACAAGTTAATAACAGGACAAAAAAAATATACATTGCACTGACACAAAAAGTCAGCTGTGTTAATAGTCATGCAACAAGTAACCAAACTTGCTGAAATTAAAAATACTTTCTAAAAACAGTTTTAACTGCATAAGTATTTTATACACAGTTCATTTACCGAAACAAAAGGAGTCTTTAAATGATACAAAGCAAATATAAGTTTCTACCAATTTTATACATAAGAAAGTGCAAAATAACTTATCTAAAGTGTTTTGCTATTGAACTGATGAATGTTGGCTGGAGGCAGCCAACCCCCTCTCAAAAGCATGACATTACAGTTGCACACTACATACGAATGTTAGGAGTACATGGATAAGTTTACTACAAAGAACAAGGCAGGAGAAGACATGTGAGGTACTTGCAGAGAATACAGTCTACTAATGTTAGTGTACATGAGTATATTTTTGCTCAACGGATTTTTACATGGAAAACAAAGCAAGTATTTGCATTAGAAGCTCAAATGAAATGGAAAAAAACCCCACTCCCACGTGAACACCACAGTTGCCCACAGCACCAGCTGCCAGAGGAAATACGAGCAGGTGTGTTTGTCCCCCTCCGCCTCCAACAAGCAAAAACGTGTTTTTTTGGGAACAGAATCAAGTCAGAGGGCTGTGGTGATTTGCTTGCAAAATGTAAACTGGGCCTAGTCTGCACACTGCAGAATTTGTAAGGAATAATAATTTGTGTGCTGCCAGGGCGGCAGGCGCGGAACAAGACCCGTACAACGCGCCTGTGGCTGACAGCCCCACACTCAGGACCCCACAGCAGGACCCCGTCCTGGCTTCAGTGCTGCATCACATCAGTGTTGTTGGCATAGCCTTGCTTTTATCAGGGTTTAACCATGTGGCTGTACACGCTGCAGTCCACAGAAAAGAAGGCTTCCATAAATTTGGGGGTAATTTGGAAATCTGGAGGCAAGGGGAGGAAAACTGTGGACTCAAAGGCATTTAAGAGTTGTTAAAACAGCCTTTTCTTCAAACAGAAAACGTTAAGGCCACTAGCCTGTCTTCTGAACTATGCTGGTTTTGCATCATTTTGGGAAGGGTGAAGGCAACGTTAGAGAGAACGGCTGAATACAGAAATTCCAGTGCTCTGCACATGCTTACCGAGGACCTCTTCCTGTTTTTAGGGTCAAATCTGCCAGGTAGCCAGTAGTCAGCGTGGCTACTTGACCATCGCTCTTTGGATCCAAAATTTGGGTCAGCTAAGCTCAACAAACCTGCATTTACTCAACAGTGTGCAAGGGCTCCAGAGAAGCCTTTCTGTTCATTTGGGGACCTAGTATACATACCAAAACAGGAATATATTTCATTTTACAGACCAGCACATACATAATAAACAAACAAGTATCAAAATACGTATTTAACCTTCAGTGCATAAACATGTGATACCAGGGTAAATAGTAAGTGGTCAGAATTAACAAATTATTCACCACTAAAAGCTCAAATCAAGAGAAGACAGGGGTGCCCCCACAGCGCCAGGGACCCTCTGGAAGGAGCTCACCCCAACAGAGAGGACCTGGCATTTTTGATGGTGCAATTCCAACAACAGTGCTGGTTTTAAGGATTTGCCATCCCAGGGCCAGAACCTGCCCAAGTCATTCCAAGTGAAGGATAATCTCACCCCTTTGAGTGGCAACATTCACCCAAGTACTGTCAGAGCAACCTGTCTTCTGTTGGTCTGGGTCATATCCTTACCTCTATTTAAAAGAATCCATTGTGAATATACCTAGCTCTAGATCAGTTTGTCACCCATTTACAAAATATATACACATATGTTAAAAAACAAAGCCAAACTGACCACCAGCCTGCCTGCTGCCCTCCCTCTCCCCCCTTGCCCAAACAAAAACCCACTGGCAAGACCTCATGCAGAAATTAAGTCCATGGGCCTATCCCAATGCACGTGCTCCAGTCCCAGCGGGTATCAGTGTCTCTACTTCATCCCACATGTAGTGCAAAATAAACGACAGAGTAGTAAAAAAATACTGCAATTAAATTCATATTGAAACTTAAAAACCATAATGGAAATCTACTGCTGTCCTCAAGCTGATGGTGTGTGCTGAAAGACAAAGAGGGCTCCAAGGAGCATTTCTGACATGACCAAGATCACCCTGCTTTAGAGCAATGCCTGTTGTTCCAAAAAGGTTTTTTTGCAGAGAAGCTACGGGACAACAGCGGTTAAATTTTATGCACAAGGAATTAATTCTGTACCTATATGCAAAAGCCAACTGTTATTGACTAAAGAAGGTAAAAGCTGGTTCTTGCACTGCATGAATCAGCTGCTAACGAGCAGTAAGTAATTAACAAAACTGCCAGCTCTGACATATGTATAAAAGAGGCCTTATTAAATAAGAACAACACTGAGGTGGTAAGTAGTTTGGTATAAAATGCAACACAAGTGTACAATTTAGTTCCTGGTTATCTTACAGCTAGAATAAAATACTCCAAGTTCCTATTCTCAAAAATGTTTTCTTTTGAAAAAATCCATGTAATTCTATGAATAGCCTCACTTAAATTAAGATACTGTGGGCAACTGAAAGAACAAACATGCAGAGACTGGATTTTTAACAGAAATACACATAATGCCTTCGAGTTTTCTGTTTCTTTTTTTTTGTTTGTTTTTTTTTAAACATTCGTATTTAAATTGATAGATGAGATAAAGATGCCACACAAAGTACAGTGGTTAATCTGAAGTCCCATGTAACAGGCAGTTAAGTTCATATTTAGATAAAAAGGCCGTTATACCTATTTACAATATACACAGTTGCTTGCGAAGAAGGCAGATTTACAACTATCTTCTAAAAAGCCTTGCCCTCCCCTCCCCCCAGTTAAGATGACTAACTCTACAAAACAAGACAAGAAGGGGTGTTTAGGATAAGTGAGGATTTTCTTGACAGCCACATCAGCATGGGCTTAGGGGCTGCCAGTTCTGTTGGATTTGTGGTTATTAACCATGTCTTCCTGGGCCTTGCTCTTCTCTCCTTACGCTGTTCACCTCCTCGTCTGCCTTCTGTCAACACAAACCAATGCAATGATCCCTTTTGACTCTTAGTGCTTAGAAAGCAGTATAAACGTAAATGTAAACAGACAATATTCCAATTCCTTCCGATGCTCTCCCTGGTTCCTGGAGTGACAGCGGGGCTGGATGAGGTTTGCCAGGCCCCCATCAATTTCTGGGCCCCTCCTCTGAGCCCCGCTCGTGCTGCAGGTTGTAGAAGCAGTTCTGGCACACCCTGACTGGTGACGAAATCTTCAGCCGTTTGATTTCTGACTGAAACCGGCTGCACCTGTGGAGGAAAAAACCACAATCACTGAACACAGGTCCTCTCCATTTCTACCCATTTTCTACTGAGCTGTGGGAATTATCACCATGACCTCAAACACCAGAAAACTGTCCTAACTCACCTTGACATGGAGATACAATGCAGTGTGGCAGAAGCAGAATTTAACTCAAATGATCATTACACAGTCAATGCAATGAGACTGTGTGACAGATAGCTTAAAAACAGCTGTTGCAAATGGTTTGGACTCAGATAAAACTAGAAATATCATCTCCGACCCAGTGGATCAGAGAGGAGACTAGCACTTCAGTTTGTGGGTAAGGGGAGCTCACACACATCCTCCATATCATATATTTTATATGAGGCTGCCTGCTAGCGGCCCCTAAATCAGCAACCTCACAGTCCTGCACACAATTCAAGCAGTCTCAACCTTTCACCAGAGTCCTGCGTATTTCACAGCTTTACCCCACCTAAAACCCTGCATGGAATAGAGCCCAAAGGAGGCTGTTGGCTGCTTACTTCTGGCAGAAGAGCTGTCCACAGTTCCTGCAGTGGTGCCGCCTCTCGGTGAGCGAGAAGCGCACGGTGCAGCCCGAGCAGCTGTCGCCGCCCTCGTCCTTCACCCAGTGGTCGGCTGCGGACCGGCCCGGCTGATCGCTCACAGACCAGCTGAACACCCTGCCCCGGCCGTCCCCGATCAGGATCCTGCTGTGGTCCCTGCAGGGAAAAGCAAAAGTGGTCCTGCAACAACTCTGACACAGCCATCGATGCCTGATTTTACAAGTTAGTGAATGTAAAATGGTGAAGTACTGGTGTGGTAACTAACGCCCCAATTACCCTGCTCAGGCTGAGAAATGGAGCTGCAACACTCTATGTAACACAGGGCAGCTGAACAGGTCTCCCCTTCCTCAGTGTTTTTATCTCAGCCCTTGAAGAAGGCTGCCCCAAACAGAAGCCCCACAAAACAGCATTATGCACAATGGCACTGCTGCCTGCTGACAACACCCCAAGATGTTTGAAGTCCTCATGTGCGAGCTACTCACTTGGAGATGCCGAGCGCGGTGATTTCTGCTGGGTGTGCGTTGTCTTTGCGATCAAATGCCGTGTGCATAGTTAGTTTGCTTCTGAACACCAGCTGACGCTCCCATCTGTATCCTACAAAGGAGTGGGAAGTAGGAGGGGATAAGGCAAATTTGCTCCTTCTCATTTTTGTTCCCTCCTCCCCCAATATACTTGTAGCTGCAACTTTGTAGTAGGAACAAAATCTCCCTCAGATGTTCAAGTTTTTCTCTTTTTCTATAATATTTCACTCAGGAATAAAACTGAGGGTTGTGCACGGTTTCTTTTACCTGGTTTGAGCTTGCTGTAGTGCCGTGCTTCAGCATAGCTGGGGTGGGGGTGGTTAACCTGAGCATGGGGATGCATTTTTGCTTGTCCCTCCGAATAATTCACAAAGATAAATCCATCTTTCTCATCCAAGCTGAGCTGGTCTGACCAACGCCTGGAGTCATCAGAGCCGCTGTCTGCCGACCATGCTGCTGCTGCTCTGGCTGACGATGACCGAGGCCTGTGGCTGGTGCTGCTTGGTTGGCTCTGGCTCTCCTGCACTTTTGTGTCCTGGCCTACGCATGGATCGTCTGCCTCGGAGTCACTGCTGTCCTCTTCGTGGGCTTCCTGCCCTGGATTGGCACAACAGGGAACAAGGTGCTATTAGTGAGCCTGGTCATGGCCTGAGCTTTTTCCTCATTCTGCTGCTGCACTGCCTGCAACCCAACAGACACCAACACTGCTGAGAGAGGGACACGGCATGCAGGTATCTCAGAGCCTTTTCAGAGATTCAACTCCTGCCAGGAATCACACCATTCATATTTTTTGCACTTCTTTTTGTTGCCAGAGAACGACACTCCTTAGGCTGAAACTATTTCCTACAATAGTCCCTCTGAGGATGGCTATGATAGACAACAGGAGCAAAAACTTCAGAAACACTCAAGTTAGCAAAATCTTTCAGGAAAACTTATACAAATAGCATAGTCAGCTATGCTGGAACTCTGACTGAAAAATATAATGTAGACTTGTTAAAAACAGGATCTGTTAATGCAAAAAAGCAATTACCAAAGACATTTATACTCCAAGTGACACTGAAAATAACCAAAAACTGTATTTATATAATAATTACTAATGAGTATCACAAGATTCAGATCCAAATCCAGATCATATTTTCAATATGAAGAGGGAAAGAGGAAGATGAGATGGCTAAAAAACACAGTCGTAAAGCACAGACCAAAATCTTTCAAGAGCAGAAAGGAATATCATCACTTGTCTTGTTTAAACTGTTCCATCCATAGATTTAGCTCAGTTGTTACGTCATAATTCCATTTCATATGAAAAAATATCTAGTTTTTGGACAATCTATTGAGTGTACCAACAGCAGAAACAAATACAGAGAAAAGTTCCACCTTCCCAGGAAAAAAAAAGCTATGATGGGCAACAATTTTTCCTACTTGTAGCAAACTACCTTAAGCAAGGTGGTGAACACAGAACTGAGATGCTCTGCTCATTGTGCCCACTGGATGTGTACTGCCTTTTCAGATAAAATCTCCATCATTCCATTTCGCACTGTAAAACTTCACCTACCTATAGCAAAAATCAGATACAACAGGGAAACACCAAACACTTGTCAGGAAACATACCTATTTGTGCTTCCTGGCAGTCCTCTTGCATTTCCAGCATCTCCACAGGCTCTGGAGCTGGTGTTTCTGGCACTTGAAAAAACTCCATCCGCCAGAACTGGAGGGACAGGGGATAAGCAGAGTGGCACTTACTAAACTTTTGGCTTCTTCCTGAGCTACTTGTAGAGTTGAAATGGCTTAGTAGAACTGTATATTTGCAGTGGTAGCATGCAAGGCAGGTCACATCTCCATAGTAAACCCTGGTTTTGAGGACTAGAAACTCTAAGAGGACATCTGTGTTGATGCCTGACCAGCAGACTCTGGTTAAGGCTGCACACAAAAGTCTTGAAAATTGGGTTAGACTTGTAGGGACCAGAAATGACACTAAGTTTCTCTTTTCCTTCTAGGCAGCAAAATGAATTGCCTCAAGGCAGTTGTGTGAAACTAAAAAGGTGAACCAAAACAACAGTTTCCAAGCATGAATGCTGGTGACCAAAACAGAGGAGGAAGGAAAATGTATGTTCTGCTGACTATTGCTCCTTACTACATCCCAATGGAGGCATCAAAAAGGAGAAAGAACTGTTCAGGTGAAACTCCCAAGCACATCAGGACTGCTTTTGGTCCTGGCCAGGACACTGTGATGTCTTGGATAGGCATGACTTCTTTAACTAGTACCACCACCAAGGCATAAACTTTATTTTCCAGGCAGAGATTCCTGGTACTTACCCGGACAACTCCGTCTGAATGCCCCGTTACAATGACATTCTGGGTGTCCCACTCATTCATCTCTGACACAAAACAACACAGGATTTGCTGGCTTCGGCCAGTGAAGGTATTTACACTTGCAGTAGGGCTGCCATTAATGCTCCACACATGGATGTAAGTGCCAGCACACGATACAATGTCTCCCTGCAAAGACAAAGAATGCCTCCAGATTTCAATACAGACTTGCAGGTATTCTTCAGTAAAAAATATGTCAAGATCATTTATAAGCCAAGTTGCAAGGTGGCACTTCTCAGGAAGTTCTATTCAAGGGGAATCTAACCAGCTGAACAAACCTTTAGGATTATATGCAATTTTTTAAAAAACTCTACCTAGAAAACCACACTTAATAGTAACCTATTCGTTCTATTTACAGCATAGAATGAGTTGTCCAATTCCTCCACTTTTCACAGCATAACAATCCAACAGCCTATTTTTAGTACTTTCAGTTTCCAATGACTGCTCATGTTGACCCCGTTCTTTTCCACAAATATGTCCCACTTCAAATTCCATTTGCTTCCTTATTGGGAACAGTCCAAACTAGTGCAGAAAAAACCAGGAGCTGAAGTCTAAAGTGCTGTCCACCAGCAGCTAACAAACTGTGCCACTTGCCTCCTCCTGCTTGCATTACAGCTCTCTCTTGCCTTGATTTCAACCACTGCATCTGCTCCAGATGTAAGAGTCCATCCAGCCCCGATGGCCATGCATGGGAGCTGGATAAATGGGACTAGTAACCCACAGGACCATCAGAGCCTGAAGCTTTTAGGATACATGTATTTCCACTACAACTGCCACTGCAATTTCACCCAAGGTATTCCCTGTTTCCTTTAAATTCAGCTAAAGACAAGAGAAGCCAACCAAAGCCATACGTTAAGAGCTCTTCTTAGCTCCTGTGGCAGGTCTGGCAGCTCACTTGGAATGTCACACTAACTATACTGCTTCCAGCACTGTTAATAACTTCCAAGGTCAAGCCATTCTGCATTGAATGCACCCACGTACAGTTCTGGACAAATAAATTATTCCCTAAATCAGTTGTTAATCAGTCTTCAGATGAGTTATACCAGTTCTGCCAAATTAACAGGAGAGCCTAGCGTTTATTTTTCCTTTGGTTTAATGATTTCCAACTCTTGCTACTGTTCCCAGTGCAGCCTGGTGGCTGGAGGTTGGCTCTCACCGTTAATTCATTGATACAGAGTGCTGAGATGGGAGCCCTGTGCCCTCGGAGCTGTGTCAGGAAGGAGAGCTTATTGAGATCCCAGATGATGCAGGTGCGGTCCCGGGACCCACTGACAATGATGTGATACGCCAGCGACGCCGTTAAGCACGTGACAGTGTCAGTGTGACCCAGCAGTGCCTGCAAAACACAGTCAGGAGCAAAAGCAGAAATCAGGAGAGAGCACAAAAATTCCACATCAAACCCTCTTACCTGAAAGATTCAGATACCATAACCAGAACATCCTATCAGAAGATGCAGCCACCTTATAAGTCTTCAGTTGATAACTATTTCCATAACTGACAACAGTAAAAGTAATTTTTTTTCCATTTAAAAAGAATGCTGACAAAACAAAATTTCAAGAGTCTAATGTTACAGATCCTTCTACTGAAGGAAAACCCCATTCTGCATCAGTAGCCTGCTTACAAGGTCAGAAAGTGTTCCAGGCTGCACCTGAAATTACATTCTGAAAATAGAAGTTAATGACTCCTATAGTAACTGCTGATGACTAAGAGAAGACAAAAGAGACAAGAAAGAGTTGTAACCAAAAAGACAAAGTCAATTGGAAGGAGGAGAAAAATATGAGCATCTACTCATATTAAGCCCTACTTTTCCATTTTAGGCTTAATCTAACTACTAGAAAAAGAGTCTGAAATACAGTCAGATTACTGCACCTTACTCAGCTAAAAAAAACCTTGCTGAATACAAATATGCTGCCCCAAAATTCACGAATAGTGCTTTTATCTTGTACGGTTTTTAAGGAAAACACTTTAGAAAAGCAGCTTTGGACAGTTGACTACTGCACAAGGGAAGTTATTAAATAATTTTCTAAATTTCTTTTCATAAAATTGAGGAAAAGACTTTCTCTAAAACAAGAATCCTGCTATTAAGATGCTGATGGAACAGTAACACAACCTATAACAACGATACACAGCTGGTAGAATATTTTGACTTAGTTGTGGTTGGGTATTTTTGGTTACATTTCACCGGTTTGGTTTTTCTAGTAAACAAACAAAACTTACTCTGCACTTAGCTGCAGCTGACTTTAAAGCACGGGTGGTTGTTTTAGATTCAAAACTGTAACAGAATATTTAGAAGAGAGAGGCCACAATCTATTGATCGAAGGTTTGAACAATCCCTGCTTTGAGGGAACACTATGAGGTTTTGTACTGGGCCACAGTGCTGTGCTGTTCTTACTTTGCCTTGAATTAGCAAAAAAGTAGCAAATGCCATCGCTAGATGGTCCCTCTCACGGATGCCTCCTCACGGAAGCTGAAGACATGTAGCAAGTTGCTGTACCTTCTCATAGATGCTTAAAGACAGAAATGCTGTTCATAAGACAGAATAAAGAAGAATTTGCTGCCAGAAGACAAGAACCAATGAACGATTACTCAGAGTGCTTGAATGTAAGATTTTAACCAATCCCAAGTGGTTTAGCTGTGCCTGCTTCTACCTTGTAACCACATAAATACAGGGAATAAAGAATAAATGGGGAGATCAAACCTAATCACATTGGTGTTGTTTGATACTTGGACTCCTTCCTCGTAATAACTGGTGACCACCGACGTGACGGAAAATCGGCAGTGAAGCTTCAAACTCTGGACACAGAGACAGGAGCTCCGGGGAAGGAGACACAGAAGTGGCCCCATCAAAGAAAAGTAGGAGCTGGATTCTGAGAAGCATGCCTCAGACTTCTGCAAGGTAAGAACTGCAAGCAAATGGAGTTAGATGCTGCAGTTCACCTGTTGCAAAACATTCTCTCTAAGAGAAGGAAAGCAACAGAAGCAAAGCACCTTCAGGATTTAGTGAAGTGGGCACAGAAACAGGGACATTTACAAGAAATCTCTCTGCTGTTTACCCCTGGGGAATGGCAAAGCATTGGAGAATGTCTCTGGCAGAAAGTGATTGAAGGAGGGAAAGTAGGAAAAGAAGCTCAGAGCTTTGGAGGCATTTGGAAGTTGGTGTCTGAAGCATTGAGAGAAATGAAAACTGAGCAACATGTAGTATTGCTTGCTGCCCAGGCACTGAGCCCACAGCATTCTGAGAGTGCTGAAAAGTCAAAGCCTGGACGCTTTGCAAATCTTTTTGGCAATGGTTTCATGCAGCCCATCAGGGGAATGCATGCGGTGCCAGAGAGTTCAGTTGAAAGTATGCAACGCCATGCAAAAAAGCAAGAAAAGGTGTCTGAATCCCTGCCAACAAATTTTCAGCAGAAGACTGAGCAAAAAAGAGAAGTTTGCAGTGATTCTCTGAAAAGTTATCCACTACTGCCATCTAGTGGATCGAGCAGTTCAAGTCAGTCAGAAAATAACACTCCAGTGTCACAACAGCCTGATAAAGAACAAATAGAAGATGTGATGAAAAAAGTTTTAAGAAAATTAAAGGATCTCACTGTAGAGCAGCAAGGAAAAGACAAATGTCAAGTAAAGCCAACAGCTCCTTCTTGGACAGCCTGCACACAGCCGTGCCAGACTGTAATGGAACTTAAACAACTAAATGCAGAAAATCCTACTTCCTTCACATCTCCTCAATTGGATTCTATGCAAGTACAGAGAAATTCATCTTCTCGGTGGTCAGGAGTCATTCAGGATGCTATACTTGAAGGACAATGGCAGGCAGCAGCGTCCATTGCCTGCCCAGTTAAACCCCATGACTGGAAGATTTTGCAACAAGCAAAGCAAACTGTCACTCAGCATGGACTGAAATCTGAAGCTGCAAAATCTATTAAAATGTGGATTTTTTCAGCAGATGTCATGGCTCCAGTGGACTGTCAAAATTTAGCAAGATTATTGTTGACTCCATCCGAATTTTTAATGTGGGAAAGTGAATGGTACCAAAAGGCACAAACAGAAGCCAACAAGCAGAGACCCTATGGACATGATTTATATGGAATTACTGCAGACATGATTACAGGAAGAGGAAATTATGCATCTACATCAACTCAATTAACATATCCTTTGGCTTGGCATCATTTGGTTGCTCAACTTGCTCAAGAAGCTTTGTTTAGTATACCACAAGATAAAAAGGCTCCAACTTTTTCTAATATAAAGCAAGGACTCAGTGAAAGTTATTCTCATTTTGTCAATTGTCTGTATGATTCACTCAAAGAAAATTCAGATTTACCAACTGACATGAAAGATCATCTTTTTAGACTTCTTGCATTTGACAATGCCAACAGCAAAACAAAAACTATGCTGGTGAATTTACCACAGGGATCACCTGTTGATGAAATGCTTTTGCATGTCAGCAGGGCAGAGCAACAATCTCAGATTGCTATGGTAGCTGAAGTTGTGAAAAAAGCAATGGGATCACAGACCAAGTTAATAGCAGTTGCTTTAAAAGCCGGGGTGCAACATTCAACAATGTTCGTCCCAAAAGGAAGCAAGGAGGAATTCTAGGACCATGTTATCGGTGTGGACAGTCAGGACATTTAAGGACAAATTGCAGTCAGACTGTCTGGTGTGACAAGTGTCAAGTTTATAGTCATGCTACTGCAGCTTGTCAAAAATTGACTGTGCCTGGCAAGGAATTCCCTCAAATGTATTTGGAGGTCCGTGTTACTTGGGAAAACTCTGTTAGCCCCTTCCATGGGACAATGGCTTGACATGACTGTGACTGATCATGTGCGAAGGCAGAAAAGATCATTGGGATTAACTCCGAAATGTAATGATAAGGTTGAATTCATGAGTGTTACAGCTAGAACCCTTTTATCCATATTTACACCAGGTGCAGCTGCTGGAAGTGCTTTGAAGAATTTAGCACACTGAGCTTGTTGGGCTAAAAAGCAATCAAATGCAACTACCACGGTAATAGAAGAATTGATAACGCATCAAAATAGTATAAGGCATGCAATTTTACAAAACAGAGCCGCTATCTATTTCTTGCTGCTGTCACAAGGCCATGGATGTGAGGATCTTGAAGGAATGTGTTGTATGAATCTTAGTGATCACAGTGAATCCATACATAAAAAATTGAAGTATCTATGACAGCACACTCAAGAGTATCCAACAAGAACAAGGCCTGTTAGATAGCTATTTGACCAATTGGTTTGGTAACATTCCAAATTGGCTGAAAGAACTAATTACAGAAGGTCTGCAATTTTGTGGGTACTTGTTGATATTTGTTCTTGTTGGATGCTTGACACCTTCTTGTGTGAAGAAAGGCTTTGAAAAGGTGCTGAATCAAGCATGGATTGTTCAAAAAGAAAAAAGGGGGAATTGTAGAAGAATATTTAGAAGAGAGAGGCCACAGTTTATTGACTGAAGATTTGAACAAGCCCTGCTCTCAGGGAACAGTATGAGGTTTTGTACTGCGCCACAGTGCTGCGCTGTTCTTACTTTGCCTTGAATTAGCAAGAAAGTAGCAAATGCCATCGCTAGATGGTCCCTTTCATGGATGCCTCCTCAAGGAAGCTGAAGACATGTAGCAAGTTGCTGTACCTTCTCATGGATGCTTAAAGACAGAATTGCTGTTCATAAGACAGAATAAATTCATGGATGCCTCCTCAAGGAAGCTGAAGACATGTAGCAAGTTGCTGTACCTTCTCATGGATGCTTAAAGACAGAATTGCTGTTCATAAGACAGAATAAAGAAGAATTTGCTGCCAGAAGACGAGAACCAATGAACAATTACTTAGGGTGCTTGAATGTAAGATTTTAACCAATCAGAAATTGTTTAGCTGTGCCTGCTTCTACCTTGTAACCACATAAATATAGGGAATGAAGAATAAATGGGGAGATCAGACCTAATCACATTGGTGTCGTTTGATACTCAGACTCCTTCCTCACAATAAAAAACTGCAGTAATCAATTTTTTTTTTTTTAAAAAGAGGAAAATTAACCTTTAAGGCAGCCTCCTTCCACTGTCCTTCCTGACAGTTTTAGATGGGGGAATTACACATAACTCTACAAAGCAGATAATTTCATAAAACTCACCTGTATAATTTTATTAACATCACTACCGAATTCCCTTTCTCTCCAGAAAGCTCCAGGTGATCCACTATTCTTAAGAACAGTGCAATCTTAAAGATGCAATTTGCCCACTTTCAATGTAGATCACTATCTCAACTACTCCATTCTCCAGAGATCTGCTGGACTCATGGTTTCAAAGTTGACCAACACTCATGTAATTATTTTGATCTATAATATTAATTTACATGAAAGGCAGTTCTATTGTATTTTACCTGTTTCAGTGTGAGGGCTTTAGCTTTTTCTTTGGAGACACCCATTTCCCACACACACACTGCTGTGCTTGTTCCTCCAGTGATAACTAGTTTAGGGTTGGGGCAAATGGCACACAAGATCTGACCCCATTCTGACAAGCATTCATAAACAATCACGGCCTAAAAATGCAGAAAACAAAGAATTACTTGCAGAACTAGTACTCTGTAGGATAAAAAATAAAAACCTGGCTGCTACCTTGTAGCCATTAAGTCACTGAGACCTGGTAAAAAACTATTATGAGTTAATACTATTCTGCCACCATTCGTATAAAGACTCTCAAGAGGGAGCAATAAAATTGATGCAGCAGGAGATTATTTCATTCATATGTGAAATACATGTCCATTTTTAGGGTTTTTTTTCCACTATTGGGTACCGATTGCTGGAACAAAATTCAGATTACAAACCTTGTCTGACTCATAGGTACCCAGTCTGCAGCTGAGGTCTGCATAGCCCCAGGCAAACGTTTTATTCCATGTGGGTGGGATGAGAACCTTGTTCTGTTCTACTGCCAGAATGCCTTTATCAGTACACACAATCTGCCCCACAGGCTCCTTGAGCTCTGAAAGAGAAGATGGGGTTATGTTTTATTGCAGGGAGAGACAAATACTATGTGACCCCTAAGTACCTGCTGCTCTGCCAAAGCAAGGTCTCAGTAGTGGCTATTTATACATTCTTTGCTTCAGCTGCCGTGATGGCAACTTTTGCTTCATTCCTAACAAATGTAGAGCCAAATATAGATCAGTGCTTTCTAATTTCCTGACTTAGAGTCTTCTCTCTAAGCCCTGCCATGCCCCATTTAAGAGAATGTTCTTCTCTCTTCATGGCACGGAGCCACACATACCTTTACTCAGCTAGGAAAGAAAGCCCTGTATAGCATTTACCTGCCTTGCAGACAATTAAGTTTTGTTCAGTCCAATGTCAGATACATAGTCAAAAACCACTTTCTTTTGTCTAAGTGCAGCTACCAACACCACATTTCCCTGACAACATTCCTTAGTATTTCTCAGCACTGAGATAAATACTCCTTTTGCTGTGAAAATCACAAAAATAGAGGCTATCACAGGTCCAGAAACAACGTACTCTGAATGTTGCTAGTTAAATTTGAATCTATAAAAAGGTGCTAGGGCTCCATTTTATCCCTCTGTTTAAAAGATGTCATATTAAACTGGTGCAGCTATGGTGTTTCCAATGTTCCTTTAAGGTAGCTAAGAACAATCTTACAGCATGAGGATATTTTCTATTTGTCTCCCTCACAAAACTACAGGCAGTAAGAATGTTAGAAGTAAGAAAGACAGAAAAGTACTACCTTGCTGAAACCCTGAATGCTTGGGCAAAGAAACAAGAGCTGCTGTGAGTTTAAAGTTTACCTTTCACTGGGGCAAGAGATGGCCGCAGGTTGTCCAAATGGTGGAAGAAGATCTTGTCACTTGTGGAGCCAGGGGGCACAGAGGTCCCCACAGCCTCTCCATTCAGACGGCTCCTAACACGCTTTGGTGGGTGGGGTTTTTTGAAGAGCTGGAATTCATCAAGAAACTAATGATCATCAAAAATTACTGGTTCCCAAGGGCACAAGCTTAAAAAGATCATAAATATGTCCAAGTATTCAGTAGTAACTCACAGTGAACATTTCAAAAACCTTCAACAAACAACATGGAAACCAACAAGGAGTGGAGTTGCTCTGTCCCCTCAGGCCTGTGGCATCTCAGCACCCTCATGGAGTCTGGGAGAGCCCTCTTTCAAACACACTACCAGCTCTGCAATGTCTTGCATCACAACTTTTTAAACGACAAACCCAAACTGCCAGGCACATTACTAGTGGAAGAGATGTGATAAAGAAGATGCATGTTACATCGTGCAGGAAAGGAGTACAAAAATGCACAGCAGCCATGTCACTGAGACAGCCTGCTCTGGATCCCCCTTGGAAAATAACAGAGGGGAACAGCAAAACCCTACAGTTACATAGAAATGTGCTCCAAGAGCACTCATCACCAACAAACCCTTAAGGAAGTTTTGAGTTTCCCAAGTTTATTGCAGTCTATTTCCTCTAGCAAAACATCACACAATTCCTGGTAGGATTACACCACAGGTTTGTACCTAACTGGCACCTGAAGATTCAGGCAGGGCTCTGGACTCAGCTGCAGTGCTCTTCTATTGCCCTGCCCTCTGCCCCAGTTCCCTGTCTGTCCATCTGGCTTTAGCTGTTCTGATTATCATCACAACACAGGGATTGGCTATTACATAAGAGGAGAAAACCCTACAGCCACTGTATAATTAGATTATTGAAAGAGAGAAAGGAAGGGAAAGGAGAAAAGCCACAGAAGACAGATGAGCAGTTCTTAGCCTTCCTTCCAAGCAATGAGAGATAGCTCTAAGTGGGTTGCCACAGGAAATATTCTGTGGCTGTCCTAAAACATGTACTGAGAGTGAAGTTTAGAGTTTCCAGCACATGGCTTGAGTTCCCAGCGAATTGCTGAAGGTATCTGTGGCTTCCACCAGATCTAGGATTGGAAATATTCACCAATGACATTTAAGATTTTCACTGGATAGCAAAAAGACTCCAAAGAAATGTCCAATAAAAAACCCAAATCAAAACAACAAACACTGAGACCCTCAAAACCTGAACCCCCAGATTTAATATTACATTGAATTATTTAATGTGGTCTCTTGAAGAGAATACAACTTCAAAGTTACACCAAAAATGGGTGTTTATAGCTCCTTAACTACAGCTGTCATACAAGAGTGAATCACCCATGAGACTGGGATAAAAAAATAGGAGCAGAAATTATTAAAAAATTATTTTATTACAGGGTAACTTCAAATACCTTAACACTAGGCATTACTTTGAAAATTCACTTTCACTCCTCCCCTATGACTTTGCAGTAGGAACATACTTCCCTTTCTTCTAATGCTGATTTTTAGAGTTGAGCCATAATTTATTATCCCTTTATTTTAAGGATGTAAAGGGGAGAAACAGACATTTCTAATCTCACAAGCAAAGCCTAAAGTCGATCTTTGTGTAATTTATGATAGAAACATAATTGATTTCATATCACTGGAAGAATATTTATGAATAAACACTCCCAAGTAGTTTTATTCCTAAAACACCTTCCTGTTTTATATTAACACATTTCAATTTGAATGTTAACTGGAAAATAAGAATTCTACAATGGGTATACCTGCTTTGGTATCTGTCCAAAGTTATTAATGAATCCTATGGTAGCTGTCTCTTTTAATGGATCATTGATGTTATATATGTCCACTTGTCCCTCATAGAAGAGATGGTGAAAGACATTTACAGCTTCTACTGCAGCAGGACCTTGCTGCTTATAGCCAAAGATCAAGTCAATCCACTCATGCAGGTGAGCACTCACAAAGTCACATTCCAGAGCCTGAAATTCAGAAGGCATGCATTAAAATGAGACAAATTGCTCACTGGTTGAGTTTACTACACTTGCCAAAAGGAAAAACGCAGAATATGATTTAATATATTTTTGTTACATTTTGATAAAGCTTTTCATTGAAGCAAGTCTTGCCTCAAAATACTCCGTAGCCAAAAAGGAAGGGGATGGAAACACTGGTTCTACAGACCTTGGCAACAATCAGACACCAACCCTGAACCCACAGACTGGCCTGGGACTGCACAAATTGAGCTTAGATTAATGTGCAGTGGAAAGTCCCAACAGAAATTTTCTACTATCACCATTAAAATTCAAATTACCTCCCGATGGACTCTGATAAACTCACGAGGATCTCCCTTTGCCCATGGAGGGAGTATTACATCACCAAGTTTAGTGCCATTTTGTTTACAACCTAAACAAAAAGAAGGAAAAAAATTAGACAGAAGCACTGAGACTGAACTGCAACAGCAAAGGTGGAAAAAAAAAAGAAAAAAAAAATCAAATTCTCGTATTTTGTATATATAAAAGAAGCCATTTCAGTCTTTTCTTTAAAATACTATCTTGGTCTTAAATGTCTGGCAATAAAACATGAAAAATTCTGCCTTATTTGTTAGGTCATGTAAGATTGCTTTCAGGAGAAAGACTCAAAATACTCCTCACAAAGGCTTCTGAAGAGAAAAATAGTGTTGTATCATAGAATGAAATTGTCATTTTATTCCTGAGAATAGCCTGTACTCCTGTGATGTGTAGCCAAATACTCATTTCCTAACAGTGCAGAATTAACTGGTATCCCCCACAAGCTCCATGCCCAAGGATACAGGCAATTCCCCTGATGTGCCCATGGCCTGGGCACATCACCCTGTCCTGGACGGCTCCATTCTCACTCTGGGCATTAAATGGTGGCATACTGTGATCACCAAAAATATATCTGGTAAAACTCCTCAGTTACATTCTTGTTCTGTCACTTGTTATCAAGAGACAATTTCGCACTTCCCTGTTAACTCAGAGGAATGCCAACAAATTTCCAACTTTACAAAGGCTCACAAAAAAAATAAGTGCAATGCTCCAACAGAAACATTACTTGCATCACCAAACTTCAAGTCTTCCTTTCTTTTCACTTGGGAGAAAGCAGAGCAGGATTGCTACAAATTACCACAATCAAAAGTATCTCAGTGTTTGACAACTGTTCCTAAAAAAACCCCGTTTCTACTGTTGGTCTAAATGCTTAGTGAAGAATTTCCAATGGTTACAGTCCAAAATTATCAAAGATAAGTGGACAAGAGCTCAACATTTTTCAGTAATACCCATATTCTTCTGTGTAAAATATAGCTGGGAAGGTTTTGCTGGGTGCTCTTTTGGTTTTGCTTTCCTTTTTTTGTAAGGTTGTGCTTCCTATCTCTTACAATAGATTTTGAATAAAGGCTTTGAGAGGCCATTAAAACCTATGATTTGATTAATCTTTATTATTGCTATTAGATTCACAGCACAGAGCTCAGAATATAAGAACTTAATGCCACTGTTAAGAGTAACATATAATAAGTTACATGCATCTCCAACACACAAGTCTCCTACCTGACTCCTGCTGAATAATCACTGTCACAAAAGCTGTGACAATTCAAAAAACCTTTAGGAATATTTTCAAATGAAGTTCTACAGGTGAAGATTTGTCAAACAGATTTTGAGAGGCTTAAAAAAATAAACAACAAGGATGGCAAACACCATCATGGAATAGGTTACATGGAAAAAAATGCAAAACAGAGAAACTTCAAGTAAAACACGATTATCTGTGGATTTTGAGCTGGTAAAAAACCAAAATTGAAAAAAATACATCAGTCCAAACAAAAATACTTCCAGGGACTAACTAGTTCTGCCATTCTCAGAAGATGCTTTGCATTAACTGCTTAAGATGAACACTCACTACTTAAGAAGATAACTGAAGCCTGCCTGGCTCTGCTCTCCCACCCACAGCGCTGTTATCAAGCTCTTACTGCTTACCCAGGTCAAAGTTGTTGGAGTTGAGCAGGAACTCGGGGAGGTAGAAGAATTCGGGGATGAGCTCCTTGACATCAGCCATGTTGTGCTTGGAGGCGGAGTACCACGCCTCGCGCACGCTGTGGAACATGCGGTCGGCCAGGTCAAAGTGCCCACCCTGCCGGGCACAGAGAGCAGCACGTCAGTGGCACAGCACCCCTCGGCAGGGCAGCCCTTGCCAGGAAGGCAAATCACAACGTCCTCTGCCAAATGAAGGCACTAGAACACGGCACGTTTCTTTCTCTCACACAACCAATCTGATCAGCTGCATCGCTTTCAGGTATACAGTAACAGAAAATATAGACACAGAACTTTAAGAAAAAAAGTCATCTGTCTGATTTCAAGTCTAGTCTCTTACAGAGAAACAGCAAAGTATTTTTCACAATAAGAATTCAGCTTTTATCTGCTGATACTTTGTTTTGTGTACATTCAGAAAATTGTTCAAACTACAAGGAAAAAAAAAAAAAAGGTGAATTCCATCACGTCTTTTAAAAAGACATATCAAAAACCTGCCAGGCAATAAGAACTCTGCCATTTCTTCTATGATATTTGATGAAAACAAAGCTGACTGATCTTATTTCCCAGTAATGTCTGAAATACACAGCAGGCAAAAAACTTGAAGTGAGGTGATGTAATTTTTACCTGTAACCGTAAGAAAATCTGAGTAAAAGGCTCCATCCGGACAAGATAGGAAGCCACGATCATGGCTGAGGAATAGTGGGTCCCATAGTGATAAGCTGGGGTTTCCCCTGCAGATTAAGTCATAAACATAGGAGAAATAAAGTAGTTAGGTGACAGAATCAGTACTAATGGAAAAAAAAGCCTAGCACTGTATTTTAACTATTCTGTAGTCTTGGACACATTCAAAATTGGAATTTGTGGTTCTCATTCTCAGATGTCTTAAAGCTTTATGTTTTGTCACTTGAATTTGGGCTGCAGTGCAGCAGCCCTAATTCAACAGGGTTCTGCAAAGCAGTACTGAATGCTTACTCATTTTTTATTTTAACTAACTGAAATGTTGCAGTGCAATGACAGTGATTTCTGCCGAAGAAACATTTTTTCAAAGATCTTTTTTAAATTTTTGATCTTACTTTTTACTATGGATTTTAAATCTTGGGCAGAAATACGTATCAGAACTGTTACCTACAGATTTTGTACAGCTTTTACTTTCTTTATTTCCTGGCAAGAAGTCTGCATAAGTACACTTAGAAAATACTGATTTGTTTCTAGAAAAGAATATCTTTGCCACCAACTGCTGTTCAACACAGAACAGCACTGCAGTAGTTAAACAGACCTCCATCTTCAATGAAAGCACACAAGAAAACTTGTCTTGCCAAACACAAAAGTTTTATTTTCAATATATAAGGAAGATCTAAAATCATGAATAGGTAACTTAATTGCATCTCATTCTGAGGCTTTTTTAGCTAAGAAGCTGCTGTTTCCTTAGCCAAAAAGAAACACGCTTTAAGATTAGAAAGGAAAAAGCTAGAACACTGCTAATGCAGAGGCATTTGCATTCTTTGTACTACTAATTTTCATACAGCAGCAATCAAACTGTATTAGGAGGCACAGCTGGTTGTGTGCTTCACATGCCTTCCCATTCCACTCTTTAGATAATGTTAAACTCATCTAAATGTGCAACTGTTCTGTCTTTGTTTCTACATATAAACAAAGCTGTTATTTGGATTTAAAACAAACAACACAGATAGAAAGCCAATGCCCATTTGTTCTAATTTAGTCTTTGTTGGACACTCACTAAAAAAACATGGCAGAGTTCTGCAAATCCATATCCAGATCTCTTTAGCCACATTATAAAAAAATCTGTGAGTCCCTCCCTTGATGACAGGCACATGTTCCTCTGCTCTTTCTGCAGGATGGATTATTACTTACCATTGGGATCTTCCCAATCTTTGTATCGCTTCTTGTACTGGGCTAACCTGTCCTCTGTTTGAGCTCCCATGGGCTTGGCCAGGTTTCTGAATGTTTTGGGATTTGTAAGATCCAATTCCTTTAAAAATAAAACAGACAACAATTTTCTAAAACCAAACCGCATCCTTTCAACGCTGCTGATTACCAGAGTTAACACCACCTACCTCCTAAGGCTGTTATCCCTGTTTTCTACACACACAGCAAGGACAATGTTGGATATGCTTAAAACAGTCCTTCAGTCTGATCCAAGAGAGCTAACATGTTTTATTTTAAATCACATCTGGGCTCTGCATAACTTTTTCCCTGCTCTTCTTATCCTGTCCCTAATTCCCCCTAATTTTTTCACAAACACTCAACAGGCCCTCTAACAATATTTTATATAATGGTCTGGTTGGTGGCAATGGCTGTCCACAAAAGCATTAATAGGATGTTTCACCTTTTCCAAAAGTAAATTCTTTCACCGTGGGGCCAGATTTCATAGGAGCTCCTACCACAGTCTTCTGGACAAGGATGCTTTCTCTATGGGCTTAGCATACTTCAGGATTTAAAGCTAATGCAGACATTTACAGGAACTGCTGCAAGGCAGAGGGGCAAATGTCTCTCTGGATCCCAGCCCCCATCTGCACACAGACCAACAACATCTCTAAAATCAGCATGATCAAGATTCTCTAATACTCTCCATGCTGGGAAGTGGGAGAAACAAAACAGTAACCTCCAGCTTATAAAAGATTACTAAAAAAGCTGACAAGATGTTTGATTTACCTCTGAGTCATAGTCTGCGAGGATCCAGGGAAAGACAGGGTACTGCATGAGGTCGTTATAGGATCTGCCAGCCAGAGTGTTTAAGTGCATCAGGTACTGGAAATTACTGATTTCTCCTCTCTTAAGGAAGACAGATAACAGCAAAGATTTCACTTTATAAAAGTCAAATGTCAACCTGCCAGGCTGTCAATGTGCAGCCCTCCCCAAACTTAGAAACTTACTTCAATGCTCATTCTACTTTTACTACAGTGCCCCCTCACATTTTCAACAGTAGAACCATTTCCTATTTGATAATGATATCATGAAATACTAAAAATTTAATGCTAAGATATGCTTTTAATAACAGTATGTTCCACCTGTTAAAATAAGAGGATGCAACTTATGTGTACTGACTATTTATGCATCACTACAAAATGGGGAATTTAATACAAAAAATTACCACAACATTTTCATACTTACTTCCCATCTTTGAGTAACAGATTTTTCTCCCACTAAAGTGCTAAGCAAGCCAGACCTAGCAGGAAGAAGAAAGTGAATTTTTTGACTTGGCAGTAAGAGCTCGGTTACATCTTCACAAGACAACCCAAAATTTCAAGATTAAAAGTTATGAATTGCAACAAATAGAAGAACATGTCTCTCTTCCTTTTTGCTTTAGCAGTACCTTTTTTTAGAATTCTAAACACACACTGTAAAAATTATGCATGTTAATCATGCAATTCAGTGCAAGTGGTGGCTGATGAGTAAAGTATTTTTAACAACTTGGATAAATCTAATGGCTTCAGCACTACAATTCCCTTCAGACTGTATCTGTATACTGACAATGTTAATTCTGATACTCTGCAGATAATCCTGACATCAGTGCAAGTATCATCTATTGGAAACTGATGAGCCACAGAGGTTGTGAGGAACAGAACCACCTACCCTTGCTCTACGCTGGTGTTTGGTCTCTGCCCGGACACCGACTCCGAGCTGTCGGTCAGAGATGGCACCACAGCCAAAAACCTGCAGCAGAAGTTAAAAGATGATGATTAATGTTTCTATCCTCAGGATGTCATCTCCTGAAAAGCAGCATTTAGTACAGTTACAGACTTCCTTTTGAGAAGAGCTCCACAACATCTCCAACAAAATCAAAGGAGCCTCTTCTCACTGAAGGCATGCAGTGCCTTCTAGTGGCTCTTTCCTGCAGCAGTAAGGTGCTAGCAGGCACCAAAAAAGCCTCCACATAGGTATTTGCAAACATTCATGTTAAATGTTCTAATTTATTTTACAATACCTTTGATAAACTTTGTTTCTAACCCCTTTCTGGAAAGCTAGAAGATAGTTCCGTCCATCTCCTGAGAAAACTTCAATTGCAATTGGCTGAAAACAAAGAGGACAAATCCATGTCAACACCAACTTATTTTCTTGTCACCTCTGAAGGTCAGGTACAGACCAGTTTAACCATGCTACATGTAGCACCAAATTATGGTGAAGCAGACTTTGCTTAGTGCAACCAAATGTTTTATTTTTGGACCACTGACACTGACTAACACCCCCAATAAACTAAACCTGGGTAAGTTCTAAAAAGGATGCCCAACCAAAACACTTCAATTTCAACACAGTCAACAGCTTCACTCTACAAGTACTCATCAGTTATGTATTGATTTTCATTTTTAAAAATTACATCATCAAAACACTCCAAATATGCCTCCCCCTATCCAAATATGGTGTCCAAGTTACCTGCAAAAGGTATCTCCTTTTATGAACCTCCTTGATATCTTCATATGCAAAAATGCTGCAAGTTCTTTTGAGTTGACTTGGACCTTGCCTTGCTCCCCTAGGTATGATTGGCTCATGCATCCTATAAAGGAACATAAACAGGCAAGAGATAAGTGATTAAAAAGAAGAGAAATTAAAATAATTAATTCATATGAGAGTCCAGTTACAGAAACAGCTGATTTTCACAATATACCGTACTACAAACTGCTCAGCACCTCAGGTCTTCCAGCATCTTACATTATCTTGGAGTTGACTCCTAAAAAACCTCATTGAATGCTCCTTGTTCAGCTTGTGAGGATCAAGAAGCCCTCCATGAAGGCACTCACTTTGGAGGCAGTGTCTCGATGTCCCGAATCTCCCTGGTGGCCGTCATGGTGAACCCGTCAATGACGTAGAAGTGCTCTTTCCCAAAGAGAAGCAGCCCCTCGCTGGTGTCCAGGCCCTGAACCCGAGCACAGCGGTACATGTGCTGGATCTGGCAGGAAAAGCACATGCTTAGGGAAAAGTTAAGGAGCACAGGCTCAGACCACTGCTCTGTTAGAACAAGTCCCAGACACCGCTTTAGCACTTGGACATACAGGAAAAGTCCTGTCAATCGCTTCTTTAATCAGACCTAATGCCAGTGACTAGTAATCTGGGAGGAGGCTGGATAAAGCCTCATTGGCATGATATAAATGTATCTATTTACCAGTTTATCCACTTACACTATGCTACCTGAATGTGTTTTAGAACCTGCAGCCTACTCAACCATGATCACAATGCTATTTAATGGTATACTTCAGATGGACAAAGTCTGAAATACCAAATACACAGCATGGTAAATTAACACTGATCTTGGGGATAAATACTACTTTTCAAGACTTCTCATAATGAATGCAACAATTAATTAGGAATAGTGTGCCAAGTTCAGCAGTTATATTTTCAATGCTTATTTTCTATTCTGATCATTAAGTTGACAGGACAACAAATCAAGCATGGGATAGCTCATAGCCTTTATTTCTGGACAATTTTTCCCTAGCAGGCAAAAGGTTTAAAAAAAAAAAATATATATATATATAAAGAAAATAAAAAGTTTCCAGTACAGCATTTTAGTTTTAGGGTCAGGCACACGAAGTACACATTTTAAGGAAGAAGCTGATGAAATATACAGATCAAGGAAGGCATTCAGGTTTAGGACATAATGAAGAAATTCCAATGTTTTAAATTATTAGTGTGTTTGAAACACACAGTACCTTCTCTCCTTCTTCAAGAAGTCGAAGCAAAGTTGTATTGTCAGTCTTCTCCTCTTCATCAATCGAACTTCCCTCAACAATTTGATCCTGTGACTGGTCCTGGCTCTCATCGTCTCCTCCATCAGGAGCAGAACGAGATCGTTTCAGGGGAGGCTTTACCAGGCCTGGAAAAGAACAAAGATAAATAATAAAAAAATTAACTTTGCAAAATCTATAATCTTTCAAATTACTAACCCAATGCTAAGAGAGAAAAACAAGACTCCTTCAGGACTTATGCTTGTCTTCCTGCCAATGCCTGAGAAGGTGACAAACCAAACCATCTAACCTTTGACTCTTGCAATAGTGTCCTCGCCATGCTCTGGCTCCTGCTGAGCTGTTTCCCCCACCGTGTTCTCCTCTATGGCATCCTGGAAGACCGCGGGGTTTCCGGAAGCCAGGCGCATGTAGTACTCCTTGCTGTCATAACTGATGGCTCTCCGGTAGCGAGCAGGTTTCTTGGGAATAATGGGAGAAATCCATTGGTCAGCCAAGTCCTCACTCAGTCCCTCAGTGAAGGTGTTTCAGGAGCAGAGTGTGCAGCACAGTGCATGCCCATTGAGTGTTTTGTGCGTGCTCATACACTGACACAGACAGGAACAGAGACTCTTCAGGAGATCTGATCTGTTGGCTAATTTGCAAGGAGCTATAAAGCCACTCAAGCAATAATGGGGTTGCAGAAAAGCCTGCAGATATAACTACAATACGGAGAGTAAGTGTAGCCAGTATGTTATGAACTGTCATAAAAGTCTGGGATTCTTGTGCTTAAGACTTATTGCTCAGAAGGCCACTTCATCATCTTTTTACTCCCCACCAACACATGCAGTTTATTTCTCAGCCAGCTGACTTCTTTGTTAGGCAGTAATTTGAATAAAAAATTGCCTCAAGAAGATACAGTGATATGGAAGCTGGTATGAATTAAAAGCACCCAGGGATTGTCTTTAAAGTTCAAAAATTCTCATTAATTCAGTTGCTCCTTTTTTTAGTTTCTGATGGCTTACAGCAGGAGACTGGCATGAGAATATGCACATAGCTGAAGTAATTATTTGAGCATTGCTTGTACCTTTGTCTGGTGTTTTTGGGGTTTTGTTTGTGGCAGGGGGGGTTTTCTCTGTTCAGCATTTGCTGTTTCGGTTTGGGGTTTTTTTGTGTGTATGGTGTTTCCTTCCTCTTTGTCAGTCCCAACCCCCATCTCAGGGTAATTCTTACATTCCTCACTTAATTAAGAAAGCAACATTCAGAATAAAAATCAAATTAACTTTATCACAAAGTTGATGCTTGGGATGATAAAGATACTAAGATCAGCAACACAGAAATCTATTATTCAGGTCAAATTGGCTGCCTCTAAAAATCAAAAATTCAAGGCACTGTAATTTAATTTGCTCTCTTATGTTTAACCAAGTCTTCACTCCTTATCAGCACAAAATTGTCACTTAAACAATGCTTAAAACATTTGTGGAAACAACTTATATATAATCTACGAAGAGAAATCCTTTATAGCACTGCTAAGGTGAAGAAAGGAAAACAGTAACAATTTATATTAGATTTTCTGTATAATAGAATTACTTGCATTTATATGAATTAGTTTACTGTTGAAGGTAATTCAAAATGAGTGAATGCACATTACACACTGTACTTAGTGATGGGCAAGACTGCAACTCCAATTAACAGAGAGAGGCATAATACTGAAATGCTTGCAGAGAAGCCACTTCCAAGCATGTCTTTTTTTTCCAAGACAGGATTCATGTTTTCTAAGCAAATGTGTGCATTTCATTAATAGCAAAATGGAGAAGAGTCAGCTGAGACAAAATTAATATGGGCTTTAATAGAAGTCAGCCTTTTAAAGCCCATTATGGCCAAAAAGGAGAAAAAACTCTCCCCAGATCCTCTCTCAGAAGGAAATACTTCCCTAAAAAGTGCTTCCAAGTGCTGTGTTGCCCATTACTAAACGTGTTCCACTGACCAAGAGTTTCAGGTCCCAAAGCCACAACACTCCACACAGTGAGAACAGTGGTAGCACAGCCCAACATAGCCTGTTAGTGTGCAGCAAAGAGGGAAGGTCTACAGAAAGTTTTATTAGGTGAAGATTGAGGACAGCACAGTAACATCTTCTAATGCGATTACTGAAAAAACCCTTAGGTCTGGAATTATTTACTGAAAGAGCAAGTTGAAAGCCAAACGTAGAAGCCTTGTTAAGACTGCCTAACATGCAGGAGAAGTTGTATTTATTTTACATTCTTTCGGTCAGTGTACTTGTTTCTTTACCTTTTGAGGAATGGTATCATCAGATGTCTCAGGAAGTCTGCTTGAGAAGTCAGACTGGAAACAGGGCATCAATTACATAAGCATCAGAGAAAGAACACTTTTGAGAAGAATCTATGATGGCATGTTCTCTACCTCATGTGAATTAGACTGTCACTACAGCTACCGTGTGTCAGACCACAAGCAGGCAAAAATATCTAATAGTTTCAAACTGACTGATTTCTATGTTTTCTCTGCTTTTGTAAAATACTTCGACACTCAGGCATAATTTGAGGGAAAAAAATCCTGCATGTATACATGCATGCCTAAAAAGACACAATAAAGACTGCTTCATTTATTGAAAACAGTGTTCTAAAATTAACAGGAACTAACTGCTAAGCTTGCAAAGGCCACACACATTTCTGCTATATAGCCCACCTTCGTCGTTGTGGATTGATTATAGTAAATTTCCCAAGTGCACCGAAACCAAGGCCTGTAGCCTTTTTTCTTTTTTTCAGATCACTGTTTTCCACATTATCTACATTAGGGCCAAGAACCCAGACAGAACCTCACAGAGTTACAGTATTTTCAGCCTCTGAAGGCTTGTGAAGATGCTTGTACTGTTTCCTGGCAGGATCACTCAGCATCCCTTATGGTGTAATCTCTTCAAGTTTGCTTGGTTTTGAGCCAAGCGATTCAGTCTGTTCTCTTAAATAAATCACGAGGAACAACTGGACTTTATCAACCATTTAGGAACAGAAAGACAGACAGAATACCAGGTCATACCAATAGAGAGAAACACATTTCTTAAGAAAAAACTATAAAAAAACCCCAAAACATTTTGCAACAGGGTCTACAATCACCCATCCCAAACTCCTGAACGCTTACCAGCACGTTTGTTTCCTGCTCAGCCTCAGGCATGTAGGGATACTGAGTATAAAACATGTCATTGCGCACCATCTTTTTCCTCATCCTGCAGGGGCCCTCAGTCATCTCCAGCATCCACTTGTCCAGGTGGGAGCCGATGGGGGGCCCCCAGAGCCCCCGCTCCCGCAGCAGCTCGTACTCGATCTGGGACCACTCCTCGGTCACGTACTTCAGCGCGTTCTGCTGCCGCTGAGCACAAAGATGGGTGTAAATGTACAGACCAGAAATTTCTTTGGAGGACTTCCTGTCTTTATTTGCACAGGACAGAGAAGTTCAATGAAGCAAAGTTTGGTGGTTGGTTTTTTTCAACAAATTGCTTTGAATGACTCATTTCTCAGAAGTTATTTCTTAGGATCTACAGCACATAGCTCAGCAACCAGTTTGAACCAAAAGCAGACTTTGCTTTGGGAACGTTTGGCAGCCACCACAGGGTGCAACAATTTCATTCTGGAAGGCACAGACCAGCCACTTTCTATCACTGCATGATACCATAACATTTTCTTTGTGTTACTGTGGAAGTAGCATTTAGACACAATGCTTCTCTCCATTTCCCCTTAGTTTTTCTAGAATGCTTTAGGAAGACAGTGTATTTCCAGTCTCTCTCTTTTTGTTCCCTGCTTTGGTTTTCTTTACACTTCTAAAGAATTTAGGCTTCTTAAAAAAATTCAGATTTAACACATGATATTGCTACAAGAGTTTTCATCTACAACCAGATCAAAATGAGTTTCCTCATTTGTTCATTTGATTGTATTTTAAAATAACAACTGTATGTAAACATCCAAGCACTTCACCTATGAGAACCCAATATTTCACAAGCCTCATACTGAGAAATGGCATTGGTATAACCTAACAGGACAAAGCATCAGTGTCAGGTAATTAACACTGCAAGTCATCCATACCTCCTGGTATTCTTTATACTGCATATCAACCAGGTCCCGAACCACTGCAATGTGAGTAAACATCCACTGGGAAATTTCCTAAGACAAAAACAAGGTGACAGAAAGAATAACACTTTATAAACAAGAATCTGTTTGAATGACAAGCTTAATAATACATCACCTTGCTAAACTTGCTCACAAAGAATAGTTCTTTAAAATAATAATTTGGAACATTCCTAAACAGCCAAAGATTGGCACTGAGAAAGACTTTTTCCTTCTTCCTTTTAAGTAATATTTTGTGGATGGTGCCTAGTTTGCTGGAAATCCTCAAGGCATCCATCCCTCTTCACTTTGTTCCATGGTATCTCTGTTTTCACTTATTGCTTCCTCTCCTGACACAACCAGGAACAGTTCCTGTCAGCTCTGTTTGTAAAGTTCTTCCCTTTCCCTTTCATTGTATGCTTGTTCACCAGGAAAAGAACTGAGAGCACCGAAAATTCATTAATTTCTCAAAGCCACCAACTAATTTTCAGCTCAGAAAGAAAACTAGTGATGTATTTTTCCACAAAGCTTTCAAACCCTTCTTTCCATCTTGAGGGCAGGATGGAAAAAAGGACCAATATCTGTATCACAGCTTCCATTTCAATGCAGTATGGCAAACTGAACTTAAGACCCAGGCCACCACAGTCATGAACCAGAAGCAGCTGAGCAGTCTCACCAAAAATGAAGGGTTAACTCTTGGCTTAACATTATAGATATGTAAATGGACTTACTAAATTAGGACACACAGAAGCAAAAAGCCCAGTCTGGATAGTCAAAAAAGGGAAAGAAAGCCAAGCACAAGATAATACTTCACACACTGCAAGATTCCCCACCGTGGGATATTTACCACAAACCCTGAACATACACTGCTGAATTTTAGACTGCAGGGTATTACTTGACAGAAATTACCTGTGTAGAGAGGTTGTGTTTACTCAGCCCACTCTCCTTACGGTTCCTCCTGGAACCAGTCAGTTTAGAGAGGCCAAATCCACTGCTGACTCGTGAAAGTTTGGACTGTGTGGTTGGCACCAAAGCCTCTCCTCTGCTGATGCATTTTTTCTCATGAGCTGAAAAACAAAGTGTTGGGAGCACTTTTTAGGGTTTTTTCCCCTTCCCCCATTATACTTGTTTTTTTAGATAGAAGTAATTTTCTGTTGCTTCAAAAAAAGCATAGCTCTACTCAAACTATTTCTGCAAATATACTGGCCATCAAGGAGATACCGGAAACCTCAGCAAACATCAGCCAAGAACACATAGAAATACAGAAACTGCAAAAATAAGTATTCCAGGTTTCCAAATATGTTTTCTGTACATCCAGGTTAACCTCATTTATTTCACAACCGTGAAATCATCAAAAGAGTCACATCTATGGAATCACAATTTCGGCTGTCTAAACTCTTGCTAATTCAGTCAAGCATCAGTTGATCTTTATTACATGGATGCAGAGCTAACTTGTCCACCAGGATTCCCACGTCTTTTTCCTGCAAAACTGCTTCCCATGCTGAACAGATTCTCCAGCCAAGAATTGGTCACAGCATCGCTGCTGCTAGAGAATGACTGCTCAGCCACCCATCTCCCATCTCATCACCAGACCAAGAGTTTGCAGGCTGCATCCAGACATGCTCAAGAGGATCCCCCTGCCTGCCTGGCACATCTAATCCTGGAAATGGTAACAGAGGTCACCCCAATGCAAGAATTCATGGGAGGAGCTCAATGCCTTTACCACTGTAATCCACAAAATGCTATTTGCTGACTCACAGAGGGCCCTGTGCACTGGAGTGTAAGAATATCCTATTTATGGTTCAGTTTCTGAAGGATTCTATGTTACACAGTGCCACTTTATAGAGCATTTACAGCTACAAAAAAGCTAAGCCTATATTAAAACATCCAGTGCATACAGTTCATTCTGAGGAAATCCACCCTTCAGGACAGACAAATCCTCAGCCAGGACTTACCCAAATGATTTTGCCAACACTTTAAACTTGCTTCCTCAATGAAAGGTCTGGCAACAGTTATATCCACTTGGCCACGATCATTGACAGGCAGTGTCACTTTGAAAACTTCTTCCAAAACCTGTTTTTTACTGTGGATCAGCTCTGTCCACACCCTGTTTATGGCTTTTAAAAGAAGCTGGCGACCTGCATAAGTACAAGATCACAAACACCAAGCTCTCTACAGTGCTCATAGAATTGGTATTTTTGCAGTAGTGAAATGAATAATTTCTGTGATTATGCTGTAGTTTCTCCCCCCTTGCATGATGTGTGAAATGCCTTTGGCCAGAGTGCCTTTTTTTTGCCATTATGTATGCTATCAGAAAGCATCTAACAATTAATTTTGGCAGTTTTTTCCCTGTGAATTTGAAACACTGGCTCTGATTAGTTGTGACTCATTTCCCACACCCATTTATTAACAAAATGAGATTGAAAAAACCTTATATATATATATATAATTATATACATATATTATGCTTCAGCATTTTTACATAAAATGTGCGCCTAAGTACCTGCATAAATATTAAACACACATGTTGAAGAATCACTGAATACTTCCTTCCACATCCAGTTCATAAATTTCCTTTGAGTGAAAGACTGTAAGCATGCCACAAAATAGTAATTGTATAATTTATACCATATCTATCTTATCTTAGAATGAACCATTTCTATTGCATTTAAAACAGTGCATATAAAACTGTATTTCTAATTCTGGAGCATGTCCAGAGAACAATAAAGAGCTCTTACTATTTTAACGAAACAGTAATTTATCCTCAATGCTTCTATCTTGATATTTCCAAGAGTCTTTGCATCTATTTTTAACGTATTTTTATACACAGCCCCCACACCCCTCCAGAGAGTAACTGGGTGACACACACATACCACAACCCCCCGCCCCAAGTCACTGGGATAAAACAATAGTGATGACAATACAGAAACAGCATCATGAGACATCTGTGGCTTTGTCATTCTCAGATTACCTTCACTGACATCTTGATTGTAGACTCCATCTGGTTCTATATCAGAGGGGATCATAATGTGCCAAGTTGTCATCCTGGCTTCTGCTTCCAATCCAAACCCATCAACATTGCTACAAACACACAGTGGATTAACAACCGTCAGAATAAAAAGACACAAAAACCCAAGCCAAGATAAAACATTTGATTTTGTATCAGATTCACAAAGATTAATACACACTACTAGAGCAAAGCATCTTCACTTCTGTCCATTTGAGTTCTGACAATCTGTGGTCAGGTTTATGAAGAGATGATGTGCCATGGATACTGGTGTCACTAGAGGAAGATGGTGATATTTGAAGAAACACTAAACAGACGAGGCCAGAAATGGAGAACATTTGATGACTTTTGCCAAGTGTCTTTGGATAAAACACAAGTTATGCATCTTCTTGGAAAGAACATTGCTGCTGGTATTTGCAGCAATGCAGGAAAGTAGGTGTCTACTGCATTTGTCACAGACACCTGATTTAATGCATGACTGGCCTTACTTAATGCTATACAGAGGAAATACCAAGATACTGAACTTGTATGAAATGATTCAACAGACAATAAATCCAGTGACAGGAACCCTCTGACTATTAATTACCTAGCACCAGTGTTTCCTTCTATCTTTAAAATATTTCAATTTATAAAACGTTAACAACAAAATAGTTGGATAAACACATTTGTCAGTTTTTAAAGTATCTCTGCGAAAAAGAGGTAAAAATGTTCTCTATTTCCAGGATCTTCAGACCTAATTTTGTCTCAAAATGAATCTCTTAAGCTTGCTTGCAATTCACTGGCTGGAAAATTATAAACAGTCCTCCAAAATTTGCTGACTTATTTGCAAGGTGAATAAAAAAAAAAGAGGTAATTTTGGTACTTCCCAGCCCTGGTTCTAGAATGCACTTCTGCCTAAGATATTTACCTTCCCACGTGCAGATTAATCAAGCAGTGAGCTAGGCAGCTGATGAACTCCTGATCATGATTTCCAGGTCCCAAAATTAAGTTCCTGTTCACAGTAAGGACCCTTAGGGAATCAAGGAGAGCCACTTGCTGAGGAACAGTTTTGTGCGCTCTTGAGAACTGATACAGGATGGTTCTGTTCAGGCAGTGATAAATGGCGTCCAGAGAGAGTCCCTGAGATCTTCTTTTTGACTGATGGGAAGTAAAAAAAACCACAATCAGAAGTAGCAGCAACTCATTTTACTGGTACACAATCTCCCTTTGAATTGACCCAAGCCCATTTTCCAAAACTGGCATTTTACTCAATTCCATGAATTTCAAAAACTGAAATGACATTAATGATTAAACACTTAGAATTTTAACATCTATAAAGATGCTGCTGATTTCTAAAACCCAATAAAATCTCCAGTCTCCGATAAATGTGTGAGAGGGAGCTTCCCAAAACATGTCAAGGTGAATTTAAGGAACTTCTCAAAATTAATGAGAGGCATATTTCATTGTTTGTTTTGGGAGATTTCTAAAATATAATGTGATCTGAGAGCAGTTCTTACTCAACTGCTCTTCATAGAAAGATGTCCTAAGAAAGCTCAGTAAAGAGAGAGTGATCCTGAGAAAGAAAAGCGTATTTCTGTGCTGACCCAAACACGTATCACTAGCAGACTCTTTAGTGACACCACTCCCATTCATTTCAACATAACCTGCAGAAATGGTTTTTCAGGCAGGGTAGTACAACAGCCCTGTTACCTGTGCAATGAGTTGGATTATGAAGTCCACAAGAAGCTTGGATTCTTTGTTGAACATGCCCTGCCAAAGCTTATCTACCACACGCTGTGTAAAATAAAACACATTGTTCACCAGCACTTGGTAGCTTCCTCCACTCGTTATAGGCAGAGAGGCATCTTCACCTAGGTAACACAAAACCCCAAAGTTTTCTACATTTATCAAATACTCCATCTGCATAAATACATTCACATTAGGTTATGCTTTCCAGACTTCTATAAAAGAGTCAATGAAAGCTAAAATCTCATGGCTACCCTACAATAGGACTTTCCCTTTGATGTAAGCAACCATGGTTCTGGACTTTTATTTTATCTTTTAAAAAAATATTCCAGATTTTTAAAACATGATTCTGGATTTATTTTATTAATGCAATGCACCCACAGGAAGACAATTTACTGCTGCGGCAAGAAATGGGGAGCCTAAAGCAGGTTTGAAGAGAAATGCATCCAGCCCATCATGACATCTGGGATGGAGGCAGCGCAGCCCAAGAGTTGCTGGGAAGTCCAGCAAGCCACCATGAAATGTGACCGGGCCCTCTAAGCCATGTAGTTTTTGTGACTAACCCATTTTACAGCTTTGGCACAATCAAGGTAGGGAGGGAACGTGCAAGCACACCAATACCATTTACACAACAGAGGAAAGGAAAGGGCAGGAGAAAAAAAATTAAGATGATCAAGTTGCAACAAAACAGAACACCAAAAAAGAAAAAGTCACAGAATCAGAACCTGGTGTCCAAATCAACAGATTGATTATTAAACTTTGCTGTATTACCCAATAAAACATCAGCTGCAAGTAGGTGGTCCATCACTCCATCCAAAACATATGTCTGAAACTCTTTCTGCTGTGTTCGTGTTGATCTTTCAGGAGAAGCCTAAAAAAAGGTATTAAAATAATATTAGGATAATTAATATCTCTGAGCAAAAAAAAGAGAGAGGTAGGATGTTCTAGGTGATTTCTTTTTCTCTCAGCTCCCATGAACTACTTTTTTTTTTCTCTTAATGTTCTGTCTCAAGTATAGTTTTGACTTTATCAAAAAATGTAAGCATGCATGTCAAGTATACACTGGGTGCATGCAGTCTTGCAGATAGGCATTATTCCTATTTAAATCCAGGAAATTTATCTTCTGCCATAATAAGAACACATTCTGAAAAGATGCATGAAACTCTCCACTATAAACATATGGTCAACCTGTGATGTCCTCAGTTGACACGAGTCACCTCCTTTAGTAAACAATGAGTAAATGGGACAGATCAAATGTTCAAGTTGTAGAAAGAGAAATAACAGTAAATTTAGCAGTGCGTATCCACCCAATCCTATATATGCTAAGGGGCCAGTAGCACTGACAAGTGATAACGAGTTAAAAGAGCTGTAAAGAACTGCAGCCAGCTGAACATGGTCTCAAACATGCCTTCCAGTGTCTGTGGACAACTGACATCTTCTGACATTTCATTTGTTTTCGCTTTGTGACAGCAAAGAGGTGCCTAACTGCCCCAGGACATTTGTTAGGAAATACACAAGCATGCAAGCACAGTCCAAAATTCCTGTAGCTTTCAAAAAAATCAGAGAGACTCAGCAATATGTAAGATGAGGTAACTAACAGGTAGGTCAAGGAGAATGAGAAGTGATGTGAAGTGAACATTTCAAAATGTACTGTCTGAAGGTGCAGGCAGTTAAACAGTAACTGAACTCCCCACCTCCCTGCCTCACCATTAGCAGGACAATGCTTTTTTCAAGCATCACGAACTTCAGAAGTTGATTTACAGAAAGGTAACCGTTATTTTGTGAGGTTTTATAGTATATGGCCCCATATGTCTTTTTATCTAACTGGCACCATCTATGGCACAATTTCTTTTTATCTAATACAAACAGAACAGAAACCCTAATATTTCTGCAGTGGTTTTATATTTTCAACAAAATCAATACAGATGTCGTGGTTGGAAAGGTGTTTAACAACTGAATCATACTCCACAAAAATAAAACTTGAAGAAAGCTACAACTCGTCATGATGGTTTTCCAAATTATTAAAGAAAGGTGAACAAACTACTCTTTATTAAACACTAGTGTTTCTTTTCTTTTTTCCCCACTCTTATTTCATGCCAATTCCACTGAATCTCAGGTCATCACTAGCCTAACTTTGTAAGGTAATAGAAAAAAACATTTCAAGGAAATAAGGTGTCACAACTAAGCTTAAATAACGAAACCAAACCAAAACACAAACCCCAGAGAAACTCTACCTCTAGCAGAAGGTCCACCAGTGGAGTCTGTTTGCTGGCTGGTGTGAGACAGAGGTTATCAATGATCATCACACGCATGAAGTCAAACACAAACTTCTTGGCAGGGTGGTTGGTCAGGTAGGTCTTGGTGCCCACATTGCAATATTCTGACTGGCTCCTGTTCATGCCAGAATCAGCTGCAAAGGCTTTAAACTCTTCAGCTGGGGACCCAACTTCATCATCGAGATCAGTGACCTGTAAAAACCAGCATGTTAAGACTGTAGAGATCAGCTAATTAATGGCACTTTCTTCACTTCTCTGTTCTTTGCTTGTCTTTCTAAGGGCATTTCCCTTCATATTTTGCTTCTTAAGAAGCCTTTTTAGAAAATGATGATGTCCAGGATCAGTTCCCCAATATGGAAACATCCAGTTTTGAATTCCCAAGGCAAACAATGATCTGGCATGAGTTACATTTCATGCTCCCTGGCCAACAGAATAACTTGGGTGATTTCTAGATACTTGGCAAAAAATAAATGTTCTCATTGCAAAAAAAAAAAAAAAAAAAAAAAA
>VWZU01019072.1:957734-1075880 GCA_013397095.1 Sterrhoptilus dennistouni
AAAAAAAAAAAAGGAAAAAGAAAAAGAAAAAAGAAAAAAAATCTGAAAAAGTTTTTAACTAAAGCAGTTAAAATAAAATCAAGACAGAAGCCAACTCAAAAAGGCCATCAAGCTTACATAACATAAAACAAAAAAGGAACTGAGCCTTTTTTTTTTTCTTTTAATACAATACCTTCATCAGAGTGCAGTTATGGGTAAGCCGGTTTCCCAAAAATCTCTAAAAGAAGAAGAAGAAAAAAAAAAAGGGTCTCCACAGCTTTCCCATTTCTGATGAACAGAAACCTTTGAAAGGCTAGCTCTTAAAGAGGACTGTAACAAAAGCACAAACAGTAATGAAAGCTGCCAAATGCAGAAGATTGACTCTTTTTCTGCAACTCCCTTCTTTAAATGAAAGAGGAGACAATATGATTTCCCTCAACAGGCCTCTTGCATTGCCAGCTTACATGTCAAGTAACCAAATGTTCTGAACATTTGGTCTGCTTTAGCAGGAGAGTGTTTTCAAGAAATTAAGAGAAGCCCAAATACGTATTCTTTCTGTTTTTAATAGCAATCTTAGAAAAGCTGAAAGACCTTTTAAAAAGTTAAGAATCTTCTCTCATAGCTGAATTTAGATTATAGTGTTTTGTTGCAGAAATCTGGCTGTGATTCAGCTGTTTTACCAGGCACTGATAAGTATCACACAATTGAGCAGAGGAGCAAATCAATTTGGAGTGAGGAGCACCCTCAAACAGCAAAGAGCTCAAGTTGCCAGGCAGCTACACAGAATTTCAAAGGATCTAGTAGTTAAAGCCTGCTCAGGGACAAAAGGCTCCTCTAAAAACTCTGTACAGGTGAATGCCAAACCAGCATTACCAGTTTGTAACTGGCACTTTCTTTTTGAGAGAGCAAGCTCCTTGAATCTACTTTAAACACAAGTTTAACAAAAAAGAAAAAAAAATCTCTTTATGAAACACTCACCAGCAGGCACTGTTAAAAATTGGTCTTCTGCTTTTATTGACAACAAAAATAACAGCAGACCCCCAGTCATTATCTCCTGAAGTTTATCATACTCTCCACAGTTCTAGCATTTGGTAACCTCTAGAATAATTACCTTTCTATGGTCTTGATAGAATTACTTTTAAATGTTGGCTAACAATACCTATTTTTTTCCCTTTTTATTCATATTCTAGAAATAGTATCATTTGCAAATGACACTAAGCTCAAAGAAAACTTCAGGCAGCAATGCAAGCAAAGTTGAATTCACATCCTCTCCTGGCTTGAACCCAGTAGTTTCAGGAAATACAAGAACACTGTTTTGTGGTTAAGCCACAAAAGCAGAAATGGGAAGTGTGAGGAAAAGGAGATTTTAGGTTTCATGACGTCCTTCAGAGCAGAGAGCTGACTCAGTCTATTTTGTAAATCTGAGCTAACATTTTTCATATGATTGAATATTATGCTCCCCTAGAAAACAAGCAAACTGTTGCCCCTAAAATGCTGCTTTTGAAGTCTCTGCACAACAACTGCCCTGCAGTTTAACACACTCTTCTCAAAATCCTCAAAAGCACAGAACATCCAGCTCAGCCCTGATGATGATCTCTTGTGCATGGTGAGTAGAGCTTTATCTTGGTACGATGGGTAAGTGATAAATCCTCAAAAGTACCACTCGTGAAAAATAGAACAGGCAAGTAGTTGGATTTCCTACCATCTCAGAGTAAGGTCGGATGTTGAAAGGAAACACTGTTGCTGCCAGCGCACACAGGAACTCTGGACTCATCCACAGGGAAATGAGGTCGGGTACATTGTGATACAAATACCGAAAGAACTGCATCAGAGTGACGGGGTATTCCCGAAGCCAAGAGCCTTCCTCCTCTGACTGCCAGGGCTGGGTTGAGAAACAAGCACCAGATTAGCACAGACAGCACCAACCCAAGAACACTTCAGAAAGGAAGAGCATACTTTCAGGCACATCTCAAACAGGAGACCAAATGCATTTTACAGCACATCACTGACCATAAGCTAGAATGTGCAGCCTATCATGTAATGACTCAGAAATATTGGCAAACATGACCAGAGTGGAGGGAACCCAAAATGTGATGGCACAGCTGAACATATCTGGTGAAAGCACACAAAACACAGCACATGTCTCTAAGCATGTCTCAGGTATATGCAAACAGGTGAGGACCAAACCATGATGGGTCACCAGCAGAGACAGAACAGATGACAAAGGAACAGGTACTGCAGCAGGTTCACTTGCCCAGAAGATGCTTCTGGACACGTTACCTTGGGAGAAACATGCAAGCAATAGAGCATATTGCGTACACATGATGACCCAACAGGTGACAACCAAACAGGTGCTGTTTTTCAAGCACTTCAGGAGGCAATTTTCAGCAGATAACACATTCTGGCTTCAAGGAAATACAACATCTTCCTACTGAGAAACGAACTTTCCCCACTCTTGACATTAGACTCAAAAGATGAGAAGATGACATTTCTCTGGCAGTAAATCCATTTCCTCTGGCATAGGGCTATTCATAGTCAGAGACTTCTCTGCATGAGGAAGGTTCACAAAAGAAATCTGCAACTCACATAGCTCTAAGCAGATGGGATACAGTGTCTCAAACATTCTCCCATGATGTTAATCGGGAAAGAAATTCAATTATCTCTGCCAAGGACACTGTATCCTTCTGCTTTCTTGTTTTGTTTTAACTGCAGCTAAACAGAAAGCTCAGCTTTTTTTGTGAAAAAGCAGAGAACGTTTTGTGGCTACTAATATTTCTACAGATACTGGGAAAAAGTAACATAGAAAAACCCAAGAAAATTACAATTTTCACCCAAGTGTTATGAGCCTAACTCACAGCTAATTTTGTCATGATACTATAACAAAGCCCTGACCTTTCCAATTTGGCTTTTGACCATGTGGAAACTCGAACAACACAGTATACTGAAATACAAACAGAATTTTTAATGCTTACAGAATTCAGCATGTTCCTCAGCATTCCCAGTAACAAGAAGGCAGCTTCTGTGCAAACACTGTGTATTGAGGAGGTAACAGTGCCACAGGAAGCAGGAACTCCAAATATGAATGTCCAAATGGAGTCTAAATCAAACTGTAAGAGGTGAAAGAGAAGAAAATACATGAAAAATCCCTTTCTCCCGTGCAATTGTATACTGCTTTTTATTACAGATACAATACACTCATTTGGCCGTAGATTAATAATTAGTTGCTTTACATCCTCCAAACTGTATCACCAAACTTTGTATGAAGATCACATGTCACTGAAGAAAATTTCTTTTAACCATGAGCTAATAAAACTGCAGCTCTCATCTTCTCACGTAGTTCTCATTTCTCATAAAGAATGTGTTTTGAAACAAAAGAATTGTTAGCATACATGCTGCACAATCAACTTAAATGACTCACATCTAGCAGTAAAACCCACATGGTATCCCCACAGGAAAAAAAAGATATGAATAAAACAAATCAAGTTGCATTTTCCAGCAAGTCTAAATAATTAAATCAATTTAAAATAAAAAGGGACCAAGTGTCCACCCTCTACCATTAAGAGTGCTACCAAGTAGTCGAATTTAGTTTCAGTTTAATAGTGTCATACTTCAATGCTGTAAAGCAGAGGAGTGAGTTTCATCCCTCTACCCCATGGTAGCAGAGTGCTGAATGTGCTGTCAAGTATTCCTCTTGAGAAAGCAGGCAGAGGCACCTTCTGGTTTGAAAGTTTTACTTTTCAGTTCTCACTGATAAATAAAATGTCAGCACTCCACCCATTCTAAATCGGCACCTTGTCTATCTGGACTGTGTGTGGCTTTTCTTCATAAAGCACAACCCAAGGATTTCCTAGGAATGTTGTAGGTCATGTAATATCTACTAACTTACTTCAAAAAAGCCTAAAATAACCTGTTCAGAATGAGAACAACCAATATTTTTCAGCAACAACTGAGTTGTCTCCCTATAAAACCACAGAGACTTTCTGAAATAAAAGCAACCTTGTTCTGCCTGTAACCCGTGAACTCTCTTTAACACAGCAACTGCCCACTCCTTAAAACAAAAAACCACAAAAACTCCACCTCACAACCAAAGAAAGCAAGCAAAAGATCATGTTCTGTTCAATGTCCACAGCATGCCAGCTTAAACTAGGGATCTGCTTCTCATTTGACCCCAAAATGGACCAGAGTAACACCAGTGACAGCTAAGCCATAGCAGGCTGGCTTCTACAAAATCCCACCCCAAAGAGCTTAGCACTAAACACCACATCATGACTGTGAGTCAGCTGCAAGAAAGAAGGAGAGGGCCTGGTTAATCCATTATTTTCTTTCACGACAGACAGAATTGCATTTACATCTTACTGGATAATCCCTACCTTGGCACCCTGATTACACTGGCTGCTGGTGACAGGCGCACTGACCTGCAGGTTTTCAGGCAGTTCAGTGACTGGCTGCTGCAGGAAAAGGGCCATGAGGAGGAAATAGAGTGCAGGCACGTTGGTGTGCTTTGGGAGAAGGGACTGCAGGACGGGGAAGCCTGGGAAGTGACAAGCATCCCGGTTAATCTCCCGCACCGTCGATCTGCCGCCGGCACTCCGGCCCACATTGAACCCTGTGACAGAAAACAAGACACAAAGCCAACAACGTTAAGAGGGAATCACCTGCGAGGACCCTTCCTGCTCACCTGGTGAGATTCAAAGGGGACCTCCTCAGAAAGTAATGCTGTAAAAAGAAAACAGGTCCATACAGACTATCACACACACACAACACCATTCTGCTTCAGAAGTCTCGTGTTTTTTAACAATTAAAAAATAAAGGAAATTACTGCTTTCCAGTACCACCTATACGACACTGTTCCATATAGACCGCTTAATACTACTGCTTACACACACAGATCCATTTTCTGGCTGTGACCACAATTTCTGACTTTTAAAACACTCAAAAAATATCTCTGAAAATAGATATTTTGCTGGCTGAGAGCAAAATATCACTTTAATCTCAGTTACAGATTTATATAATGAAGAAGCAACAAATGGTCCATTTAAGTCTATGGGCAGCTAATTTGTGTCCAGAGAAGTCTCAGGGGCATCTTATTCCAGATATTTTGTTAAAGATTAATCAGCTGGTAGTAAGCATGAAATAGTCTTTATGCTACCAGAACCACCTTTTGTGACCATGCTTCTACCTATGTATTTCAACTTCCTACTTAAAGGAAAAAAAATACACCTGGGTGGCAGAAGCACTCCTTTTCAAGCAAGAAAAGAGGCAGGAAGACAGTTCAGTCTCCACATCAGCACTGTGAGCCATTGTTCTGACATTGCCAGAGGTCAGGTGGTTTTTCTGAGGCTCAAATACTTCCCACCATAACTTGACTTTTCAAACAGAAAACACCTATCAGAAATCAGACTAATGAAATCTGTGCTACATGGTTGCAGAAATTCCATCAGTAACCTTCAACAAAAATGCATCATACTTGGTTTCAGGAGAAATCTTGGAGCCAATATGTTATGATTTATTAAAAAACACAGCATACAAAAATTAGATAATCTGTCACTATCAGGTTATGAGACTCAAGTTTAAAAATATCTTTTTCACCACAGTCTAGCTTGGATTCAATTAAAGTGATACTATAACAGGAAAAATAGAGAAACTCGGGAAATGCTCTGAAATGTAATTGTAAATCAAAATCTTACTTAGATTTTGTGACTGAAAGAAAGTTTATGCTATTAGACATTTAAAGTACATATTAAATAAAGAATGGTCTATTCCCTAAAATTCTAATGGCTTTCAAGTTTTTAAAGCACAACGTTGCAAGGGAAATGGATGTGCAAAATTGTTTTTTAAATAAAATACAGAACCTCAATCAGAATGTGCCAAACAACAGATGCTTTTTATTTTAACAATAAATACTTTCATGTATTTTACAACTTCTAAAAAATTGTTTTCCTTAATCCTCCTAATTAACTGACAATGCAAACAACCATCCTATGCTCGTAGCTGAATATCTTGAGGGATATATTGTGGGAAACAGTAAAAAGAATTTTCTTTAAGCAAAAAATAACAAGATACTATATTTGAAATCTATCAAAGATACAAAGCAGAAAGAAATACTTTTTGGTTTTGTATTTTCATTTCAGAAAGAGCCCTCTTCCTGAAGGAAGATCACTTCAATAGCACTTCAATTACTTCCTTATAGTAAACTAATTCAGAAAAACTTTTAGTGCAGTAACAGATCCTGTACTGCTGCAACACAGGTGGCTCTGTGAACAGTTATTTTAGGAACAACAATGAAGTTAAAAGTACTATTGATACCACTGCTCTGATCTAAAGGCTACTGAGGCTTATGAAAGACCCTCATTTAATGTCAAATGAGTTTGCACCAGGGCTGAATACACATTCATTTGAAAAGCACTCTTTTCTTTTGACTGGGAAAAAAATCAGGTTGGTGGGAAATTGCCACTACACCTCTCTATAAAGAGCTGACAAACGTTTTTTCAACCATTTGGAGATACATTTCAGGGAGCTCAGAGATGCTCAAAATGGGTCCTGTAGTACTAAAGCCTTATACACAGTTCCAGGTGACAAGGGGTAATTGAGAGGTTTGATAACCTGGATAACTGAGGATTTAAGAACTGAAAAAAAGCCCTTAATAGAAAATGGGCTTGTGTACACAAGAATGCAGGAGAGCGAAAGGAAAAAGAACGCTGAGATGATACTATGAACACAGAAATTTCCAAGACAGAAAAAATGCAAACTGGTAAATCTGGTGGACACAGCAGTCACTAGTCAAAGCAGCTCAGATACAACACTGCACAGTGCTCTATTCAAAGTGAACAAGTAAACTCTACTGAATCTTTATTAGTTGTGTCCATAAGGTGCTGCTCTGTGCTTCCTTTGCATGTAGCTCAGCCACGCCTGGACACACTTAACCTTACCCTGACGGTTAGAGAAAAAAACCAATTAGCTACATAGGCTTCATGCAGATGAGCCAAAGCTGAACTACAATGACATCTGTGTCATGTCAGCTAAGGGCAGCTCTGTCAAGCCACTCCCTCTTGCCTAGGAAATCTTAGCTCTTGCTTAAGAGAGATGAAGTGCAGAAGCATCTGATGGCAGCACAGACAAGAGTGACAGAAAGGCCCCAGCCAGACAGCACCCACACAATAACCCACAGCCCAAGAGCCCAGCACAGGTGCTCCCAGGAATCCCTGAGCCCCCAGGGGCTGCGATGCCTACCTAGCACAGTACCAATCTTATTGGTCAGGACAGAATCCGTCTGATCCAGCCAGCCTCCTCCACTGAGACCCTCCTTAAACTTGATAAGGATGGACTGATTACTCAACAGGACCACGAGAATTCGCATGGCTGCCGTGACTGTGGTGGAATGCAGATGCTCTTCCATAAACATCATAATCCAATCAAAACCCAGGGTCTTCACCAGTTCTTCACAAGCCCTAAGAGAGGGGAAAAAAAGGCACATTTTACAGCATTTAGTTTCCTTCTAGACAGCAAAAATCAATGTCCTCCACTGCAGGGCAAACTTTAGGAGAAAAAATTTATTTAAGTTTGCTACGAACAAGAAATATCATTTATCACCTCTTGTTAAATGAAACAGCTAATGTGCCTTTTTTTAGAAGAAAGGGAAGATTAAATACAGCTCCTGGGACTAATTCCATAGCATTAGATTTCTCCAACTGGTGCTTTTGATAACAAATATGGAATTCTGAACTGAAATTTTTTGTTGAACAAAAAGTTTTCACAAGTTTTCGAAATGAACTGGTATAAAAAAATAAAGAAAGGTTGTTCCTTTTTTTGTTTTCATTAAGTGAAGAGTTGCTTAGGAGTATTCAGAAGGTTTTTTTTCAATTTTAAGGGGCATTCTAGGGTCAATAATCTTAGTGATAACCCCTAATGAAGCTGACTAACCCACTTCTCTAAAAATGAAAGTTTTCACTTTGACAGACTTTATTTTTTCTATAGCCACGCATGCAGTTAAGAGAAAACATTAATCACGTATCTCATTTCTACTAGCACACCTGAGAGTAGTTCAGTGACATCTGAATAAATCATTCAACAGCTCCTATAAAATGCAACCCAACTGGTGAATTGAATGAAAGCTGTATAATTCTTCCCCTTGAAATAAAAAATTACATCCTTTCTCTGCCTCAAGGGATTTTTGTACTTACTGCAAATTAACAGTTGTCTTTTCTTTAGATGTATAGAGAAGTTTCAGAAGGATATCTAAAAGCCTGTTCCGTAGTAGAATAAGATTAGCTGAAACGAGTCCTCCAAAATCATCCTCTGTTCCTAAATATTGAAAAAAACAAACAAACAAAAAAAAGAGGCAAAATTAGGATTTTGGAACTTGGGCATTTTAAAGGCCATTCACAAATTCCATACATAGGCTGGGGATAAAAAACCCCAATCCAAACCAAAAAACTGATGGCCTGTAGTGAGAATACCAGTCTGAATCTCTCCCCAGTACCTTCTTTTTCACTAAAAAGCTTACTCATCTTTGAGACTACAAAACCAAAAACTATTCAGAAAGAACAGGTGAGGCACGAGAAGAAAGTGATGAATCCCACTGGACCATGGAATGGTTTGGGTTGGAAGGGACTTTAAAGATCATGGAATTCCTACTCCCCTGCCTTGGACAGGGACAACTTCCACTGCCTTGGACAGGGACAACTTCCACTGCCTTTCCTCTGGTTGCTCAGAGCCTCCATCCAAACTGGCCTTGAACACAGCCAGGGATGGGGCACCCACAGCTTCTCTGAGCAACCTGCTCCAGTGCCTCAGCACCCTTGCAGTAAGGAATTTCCTCCATATATCCAATCTTAAACAATTCTCTTTCAGTTTGAAGCTATTCCCCCTCATCCTAGCACGACATGCTCTTGTGAAAAGTCCCTCTCCAGAATGTGCAGACTGCCCGAGCCTTGTTCTTTGTGACACCAGACCAATATAACTAACTGTAAAACGAGAAATTTCTCTCTCACTTGTCCCTCTGCACCACTATATTCCCAAGAGATGTAGAAACAGAGGTTCTTTGGATAATCCTTCTATTTATTTGGCTGACATCCACTGAGGGACTTAAACATTTCTGTTTAGGGAGACTGGTTGAAAATACAATTGCACAAGGCAAATAAGGGTAGAGATAGTCGTAAAACAATTCAATGTAAGAATTGTTGAAGGACGGTAACATTTATTTTTTTACTAAAAAAAAGTTACTAGGCTGTCTTAGTTAATTCTTTCACTTCCTCCACACCTGGAGGACTGATGCACCTAGTAACCAGTTTTTTGTCTTTTTTTTCCTTTTCCCACAAAGAAGCAGAGATGCCCAGCTGATTGGAAGGAGAACAAAAACATACAGTGTTAAATGAAGGAAACAAAAAAAAAAGTGTTTTGCTCTGCTCTGCAGTCAATACCAAAAACCAAAGCCCCACTAACTGGCACCAAGATATAACAAAATTGTAACATTGTTAATGACACTATTTCTACGTTTTTTGTATTCAAGCACAGAAGAGATCACAAAGTATTTTATTCTCCTGCTTCTAAATACTGTCAACACTTACCACTGTCAAGCTTTTCTTCATTGTTTATCTCCATGACCACAAACTTCTCACAGACTGCAAACGTAGGTAAAGTGGAAGAGATGAACTGTCCAAACCTTGATGGATACAGAAAAAACATCAGTCATTGATATGACAGATGCACTCTCATCTATCAATAATTCACTTTAAATCTAAAACCATGACAGTAGTGACAGGGAGATATCCAAAAATGTCTCACATCTGAAGACTGATGAAAATGGTCATCATTTAAAGTTACTAGCCAAAACACAAATTAACTTGTAGTAATTACTGGAATATTTGCAGACAACTCTGCAGGTAAGGGTCCTTGAAAATGCTAGGATTCAGGAAAGGGAACTGGGAGATACTGCTGAGTCCTAGTAAAAGGAACACCTCAAGTTAAAGGAGAACAAAACATTGTTCTCAGTCCCTTACAGCTGAACAATTATTACATCAAAACAGTGGCTACTCAACCCTGGAAGAACATTTATGCCTATAGCTTGAGGTTATGTAACACAGGGTCATGGTTTTCCATGACAAGACACTGATGTACCACTCCAAGAAAGGAGATGCAATAAATTCCCCTTTCTTCTGCAGCTAACCTGAAATGATCCCTAGCTAGTGCAATTTTTCCCAACTCATGCAACATTTTTCTTTTTTTATTTCCAGGAAGGAGACCAGAGAACACTGGTCTACAATCTATTCTGTAACCATTTAAGCATAAAAATCAATGAATCATTTGTTGTCCATTATAATTAAAACAAAGACAGGTAAGATGTTCAGGTTGAGGCTTCTGATACCTTTAATTGGACTTAAAAGTAAGAAGCTGAAAATACAGCCACACATATGCGAAGAGCTCCCTGCAACATTTTATCCACTTCCATGAAATAAGAGATGAAAAATATCAAGTTATCAAGGAGTTAAACTATTTTAAAGCACTTAAAATACTCCTGTACATATGAATTGCAGTAACTAGTATAATTTTCATCAGTCAGAATTAGTTTTACTATATCTGACAGCCCCTTAAATACCTTTTCATACAGTGATGATTAAGAAAAAATCTGGAACTAAACCTTGCATTCAAGATAGCAATTGAAACTGCATTTTAACCAGAAGGCTCTTTTTAGCCCATCTCGAATAATATTCAGTGGTATTCAGGAGGAGTGCTCAGTGCTTTACATGAGCAAAAGGGGCTGAGCAGCACCTTTACTTTTCACCTGTAGAACATTAAACCAATTTGATCATTCAACCATACTTGGTTGGATGCAAACTGAAAATCATATGCAAATCAAGGCTTCAACATAATGCTGATGTCTAGCTCAGTCTAGTTCACAGAGAAAAAAACCCAAAACCCAGTAGATGAGCATTCTGTGTTACACTCTCCTCAGCAGTATGACCGTGAAGTACTTTTGACCAAGGTAACAGAGCCAAGAAAGACAGAATTATCCAGGTGTGGGCTACCTGAGTAGGTCATAGCTGCTGGGGAAGCCCTGGAGCAGAAAGCTCAGCACATTGCTAATGGCAGCAATAGTGGGCTGGGACAGGGACATGTCTCGAAGAGTCAACAGCAGTCTTGGGATGAGCTGGAATTCCCTCATTAATTTGGCATTCTTTGCTGCTTCGCTGGAAGAAGTAAAAAAAAAAAGAGATGGCCATTTAAAATTGGAGTATCCTCTAAATATCACCTAATCCTGTAAATCCCATTACTAGGCTTGCATCAGTTCATACCTTGACTCAGTGAGGAGTTCAATGAAGTGCTCAAATAATGACAGATGAAGCTCATAGGGTGCATGAAGCCAGACCTGAAATACAGAAAAAAGTATTTGTTTTACAGAAATTGACTTGAACGTTAAAAACAAGTATTAATAAATCAAAGGTTATGAAGAGATTAAAATTATTCATATACATGGCTGTTTACCTGGCCAAAAAGAACCATACATCAGTTCCAAAAATATTCCCTGTAAGGGTAGGGTTAAACTTAAACAAGGCTGAAAACTTATAAAGGGATCTAGACAAAAGGCCACACACTGTCTTTTTGCACAAACTTTAAAAAGACAGTGCTATGACTCCAAAGGAGCTATTGGGATTTACAAGGCTGCGTTAAATTTATTTGGTTTAAGTGAAGGTTTATGTAGTCATAAAATTAACTTACTACCTTCCACCAAGATTAAACTCAAGGTCTTCCCTGATTATTTTTTACCCAGTGTTACCTGCACTTGAATTATTTAGATTCTCTACCAAAAAATCCAAAATATCAATTGTTCAATCAATAAAAGTAATAGAAGATATAAAAGCCAGAAAGCTCACAGTTACAGCTGCAAATCTTAACATTTATTTGCTATTGAACAAAACAAAATTAATACTTGTGCTCTGGTGTATAAAACTGGCTTAAATGAAAAGCTTTCTAGCTTTTGCTTTTCTTCTAATCCTATAATTTAGCATGATGAGAACAAGTCTTTTAATTTCCCTGTTCTGCATGAGTAAGAACATCTAATTTATCCAAATTAAGTGAAATGTTTGGGTCACTGATTTCAGAATAAAGTAAATAATTTTTAAAAACCTCAAAAAACTGAAAGAACAGCAGCCAAAATCTTCTGGAAAGTTTCTTCTAAATAAGGTTTCTAGGAGGGCTTTGAAATACTCAAATAGACATCTAAAAAGTCTATGAAGTCATTTATGCAAAACTGACTTGCAATATTAAGTCAGCATCTTATAGCTGGTTTACTGGTGGTAATAGGGTTTTTTTACTTATTTACTTTAATGTACCTGAGTCAGAATTCTTTTATTCAGTCTATGTAAGGTACAGATAATGCCAAAGAAGCACACAGAATAGCATAAGTTCTGGGAATCTTTTATCAGCCTCTACTGCATTAGCATTTCCCTCTGAAATTTGCTACTTTCCTTACTTTAGCAAAACATTTAAATATTTCATAGGTCATGCAAACAGAATTTTAGCTCCCTTACTATTAACCTTGCAGAAGATGTGCGATAAAGTGATTCCCATGTGCTGTGTTGAATATTTACCTCCTACTTTTATTTTCAGGGCATTTTTCATGCCTTGATACATGTACTGCAGTAGAACACACACGCGAAAAGAAATGGATGAACAGAGAACTATAGAATGTTATCTACTAGAACAACAAAAAGCAGAAACACCTGTGCCACCCACCAATTGCTTGTGCAGTGATTCAGGCCATTTTAGCAGAAAAAGTTACCCATAACGTTGCTCAGCTGCTTTACTGTACTATATAAGAAATATGAAGTTCTCAGGATAACAACCTAATTTATTATTGTTGAATATTTAAAGTACACTGTCAACATCTCATTTAATCACTATCCAGCATCATAATCACTTTTCTGTGCAGCTCTACATACTTCAAAATCACAGAGCAGGTCCTGGAAGGCAGCAGAATTTGGGATAATGGATGTCTCGTGCCCGCTGTCAACAGTTCCCACCAAGGAAAAGGTCAGGTGGAGTATGTGGCTGTTCAGAAGAGAGCGCTTCTTCTTTAACAGCATTGCCAGCAGCTTGAACAAGTAAACAGAAAAGGAATTGGTCCTATGAGCACACGGCAGTGTTGTCTAAACATGCAGGAGAACAGATGAAATGCCTCTGCCTCTTTTGAGAAGGCCCTTAAAGTATGTCTGCTGGTTGATATGCTTCATGAATGAGTTTAAAAGTGGCATTACAGCTCATTGCAAAAGTGGCATATCCAGAACACTCTCCAGCTCATAAAACATCTGCTTACACTACAGACAGGATCCAGGCCCCGAGGATTAGGGGCACACACCCCCCTCACAGCTCTCTGGCAGTCGGTCACAGCTTAAGACAGCACATCTTTAAACAGTTGTGTTCCTGGACAGCAAACATGGACATGGCAGAAAAATGGAGGAGGCCTAGAGCCCTGCATGCCCAAATGAGAGGTATTCTGGCACTGAAAAAAAGTAACAAATCTGAATAAGCCTCTTTTTTCCTTGCTATGCTTCCTTCTTCTAGGCATGACTGCAGCCCCCACTTTCGCTTTAACTTCCTATAACCTGGGCTGGGAAAGTACCATTTGGCAGATTTACTGTTAGTTTCTTGTCTTCTGAAGCAAGCTTGTTGAAACACTCAACATCCTGGCCTGTTCAGCTTTACCATCCTCACTGAAACACTAAAGAAATACATATTTCTGAGAATCTCCCTCAAACCACACTATCTGCTGATGTCAATACAAGTGGAATGTAGAGTCATTTGTAATGATCACTGACTACTCATGGTACAAGAAGGACACTGTCTAGACTTGTTTGGTCACAGTAAGCCAAGGTCTGCACCAGGCTCCTTGGACTGATATGTTTTGATGTAACTGCACCAGGCATTAGCATTTGTAAATACACAGCCCAAACCACAGAACTTTCCATTTCAGTAAAGCAGCCTCCATGAGAAACATAAAACACATTGCTCATGTGAAGACCTTTCCAAATCAGTCAACCAATCCCTCTGCATAACTGACTGCCTTTTCCTCATCCCAATGAAGAATTAATGTCTTCAGCTTGAAAGGAAACAGCATCGCTAGCTACAAAATGCATGCAGTCTCCTTAAAAGGATTCTTCCAGTAGTTCACTTGTTCGGATTTTTTAGTATGTCCTTATCCTCTCTGTTACTGGCACAGAGACACAAGCTCCTGGGGTTGCAGGGGTTAGTTCAAAATCACAAGAAAATAATCATTTAAGTATGATAGCTGTGCTCTTCCGTGTTCTTACTGAAGGCTCAGTTTCAGCAATGCAGCTAAATGTGCACTACAGCTTAGCAAAAAACTTCTCACCCTCTCCTTTAAAAGACATCCTAAATAATTCATCTATGCTAATTAACCAAGAGCTCAAGAAACTTAAAAAGAGAAACTCGGGTTACAACACAACGAGAGATTTCCATGGGAACTGTGATGACAAACAGTGAAATTTAATTCAATCAGCCTGGTCTGTTTTAAGACATTTCTTACATACCTGATAACCTTTGATTCTTTCCATCTCTTTGCTGGCCAGTGGATTGCTCTTTACCACACAGACCAAGGCTTTCACAGCTGCATACAGCCCCTCCACATCTGATGCCATGGCTACAAGTCCCAAAATAGCAGCAGCCCCACCAATGTACTGCAGTGTAGTGGCAACAGGTTTGGGGACAAATGTTCTTACTCCTGAGAACAGACAGAGAAAATGAATTAAAGTACATTCAAATCGAATTTTTGCAAGAAATAATTGTGAAAACATTAAAGCAATTTTCATTTTGGCATTACCTGATTTGCAAAAAGAATGTTACTAGAAGAATTATGACACCTCAAGAGAGAAAGCGAAGGAAATATAGAACAATAGTATATAACCTAAGGTAATTGAATATATTTTCATAATCATGAATCATAAACTGAAACAAGCATCCCATGTGAGCAAAAAAAAAAGATAGTAGTAAATCCATAAAATATAAAAATACTCAATAAATACAACGATGTGCCATTAGCATTCATCAATCACATGATTTATCTTCTAGACCTAAGTTCTTATTGACAAGTAATTAATAACTTTAAAGCATAATATTTCTTAAGTGCTCAACTCACCCAAATACCCTATCAAAGCTGCACCAATGGAGCGTGCTGGTCCATTCAAATGCCCTGCTGAGTTATGTAGCAGCTTCACAGGTGTGGCATTTTCATGAGAAGAAATTGCCAGCTGAAGGAAACAAGAAAAGAAGCAGGAGTTGAAGGGATTTTTTTTAATGCAAGCCTAAAATTCATAACTTATGAATCTTCCTACTGTGATAAGGAATAACATACAACAAACTCAGATTAAGCCTTTCCTCCCAGTAGAGATGCTCCATCCCTCTGATCAACTTGGTGGTCTTCCCTGGACTCACTCCAACAAGTCCATGTCTTTCCTGTGCTGGGACCCCAGAGCTGGGTGCAGCACTGCAGGGGGGCTCTCACCAGGGCAGAGCAGAGGGGCAGAATCTCCTCCCTCCCCTGCTGCCCCTGGGGCTTTGGATGCAGCCCAGGATACGTTTGGCTCTCTGGACTGGGAGTGTACATTGCTGGGTCATGTCCAGCCTCTCATCCACCAGCACCCCGAAGTCTTCTGGGCAGGGCTGCCCTCAGTCTGCTCATACCCAGCCTGGATTGGTGCCAGGCATTGCCCTGACCTAGGGGCAGCTCCTTGCACTTGGTCTTGTTAAACCTCATGAGCCTCCAATTGGCTCACTGCTCTGGGCCCACCTAGCCCTGGAACTTGTCCAAATCCCTCTGGGTGGAATCCTGTCCTTGAAGTGTCTCAACAGCACCACTCAGCTTAGTTTCAACAGTGAATGTGCTGAGGGTGCATTTGATCCCTCTCTGTCATTAATGAAGGTATTAAATAATACTGGTCTCCACGTGGACTCCTGAGGGACAGCACTTGTCACCAATTTCCACTGGGACTCTGAGCCATTGACCACTACCCAGTGGATGCAGCTGTCGAGCCATTTTCTTATCCACCTTAACAGCCCACACAGTGAACCCATCTCTCTCCAGTTTGGAGAAAAGGATGTTGTAGGGGACCATGTCAAAGGCTTTACAGCAGTCCAGATAAATGACATCTGCAGCCTTTCCCTTGTCCACTGATGGAGTCACCTCACCATAAAAGTCCCAAGGTTGGCCATCTAGTGCCTAGAGAAGCTGTAAATTCTCAGGAAGTATTTAAGGTCAGGCTGGAATGCACTTTGAGCAACCTGACAGAGTGAAAGGTGTCCTTGCCCACAGGAGGGGGATTGGACTGAATTGTTCCTGGCTGCACGGAGTTAAGTGTCTTGGAGTAAGCTAAAAGAAAGGAAGAAGTCATACACATTAACCAACTGATTTCCCAACACACCTGTTTGGCAATAGCTTTACTATCCAGCTTGTTGTAAACTTTCCTTATTTTTGCCACCGTAAATGAAGAAACTGACAGTGCATAGAGACCAAAGGAGACCTTCTCTTCTGGTACCAAAGATACTGGCGATGGATTGATTCCTTCAGACTTTGAATCTTTACCTTAAAGACAAAATAGAAGTTCCCTTCATTAATGGTGTTATTTTAATTTGAACAGTAAAACCTTAAGCAACTTACACTGCAGAATAGGTATTAAAAAAAGATTTTGCAAATAGCTGAGACGTGATATTGTCCAGCCTAAGGGCTGTAAACTTCCCTTCTGAAGGAAAACAAAACAATCAAAAGCCAAAAAAAAGCATTTAGTAAATCTGCATCTTTGCCTCTGACAACTGGCTTTTTACTACAGTTTGCTAGGAAAATTGTCTTGGAATGCTACGAGAGATGCAAGATTCAAAGAGAATATATAATATATATTATACCTATCTATATATTATATCTATATATCTTTAGAATTTTGTATCCTTTTTAATTTCACTTTCTACAGATAAACATAGCATACAGAATGAATAATGACAGCTTTAAGCATTTCTAACTGGTTTAAAAGCCAAGTGAGGAATAAAAGCACTTCTACCATAGCTCAGTACAAGAATTTGGATTTCTATCATCCTCTTCAACAGCAGCTACTAATCTTCCTGTGAACACAAAGCTTTACCTCTCTGCTCCTGCATTCTCTCTCAGCTCTTCTGCCAGTATGCACGTAAAGATTCCAGCACAACCAGCCCAAGTTACCAGGTGCCACCTGAGCTGTACTTACATGGGACGTAAACTGCCTGGAAGCTCCCGACGTAGTTTGGTCCCAGCTCATAAATGGTGCTGACCCCCGGGGCAGGCAGCACTTCCTCCAGGAAGTGTGTGGGGCCCAGGCGCCACACCAGGGAGGAGAGCTGGCGCTGTGCCGGTGGCGTGCCGATGTACGCGTACACCGTGCTCACCACGGGAGGGTTGGCAGAGCCAGAACCGCTGGGGCTGCTGTGGATGTAGTGAAGCTGTGAGGGAGCAAAACACAGGCAAGTCAGCGAGGGAGCAAGGGTATGGTGACAAGATCAGAAATTCTGTCCAGAAATGGCTTTGCAAGCCAGGAGAGGCATCAAATGATTGCTGTGTAACGCAGGGTATTCTGATGCCATACTGAAATAGACAGGGAAGAACATTAAACACAGAAAGGAAATGCAAGGACCAGAAGTGGCTATCAAAAGATGAAGGTGTGTATGGAAGCACAGGAGGAGAACATGAGAATTCTGTGCCTAAAGAGGCTGTATCTTGATTCTAAAGACATGGTGCTCAAAGCAGTGTTGTCTCTCCTTTCCCAGCCTTTGGAAATTACACCATTTCAAGCTAAAGTGCAAACATGATGAACTAAATTCAGCAGAGCTTTTCAAACAATTAAATACATGAGTAAGATCCTGGCCAATATATAATGACAATAACAACCTCACAAGCTTTTTTCTGTTTACCTTGTAAAAATTCTGTTAGCAGCTATTGAATGTAGACATGCATAGCCAGAGAGATGGACAGATAGACACTCATGAATTACAGCTGTCTGCATAACAACTTACTGTAGTCCTCCTCTTGCAAAAGGAATACTGGGAGGTAAACTTTGAAAGTCAACATGTTGTTTTACCTATAGCAGTCCAGTAACATTAGCTAGTTTAAACCCCACACCAGGTTATACTTTATCCCTTAAAGTCCACACGTACCAGGTGTCAAACGGTGTCTGGATATCTGTTACAGCTTGGGAATATTTTGTACTCAGTGGACACGTCCACAGTGCTTTTCACTGCTCTCTGTAGTTTCTTCCACCTAACAATGAGGTATTGACCTTTGCAACTAAATTTGGTGCTTCCTTGTTGTTTTTTGGTTTGTTGCTTGGGTTGGGGTTTTTTTCAACTCTGTTGGGGGGTTTGTTTTTGAACAGGGTGGTGGTGGTTTGTTTTGGGGGTTTTTTATTGCACACAGAGAGAGAGAAATCACTCCAACCAGTAAAAATGAGGATTGAAGTATTTACTTTACCTTAACAGTGTTAACAAGCTGTCCATCGAGGTAGAGTGCAGCTGTGCTGTTCTTCAGCATGCCTTTACTCATGACCAGAACTAGGTGATGCCACTGGCCTTCCACAATGAGGTCACCGCAGCGGAAACGGGCACAACAGGGAAGAATTTCATAAAATGATGATTCCTCACTGAAGTCATCAACTAAAGGAAAAGCACCAGTCAGTGGGTACCAGCAGAAATGTTGTAAGAGCTTAAAAATCTCAGGATATATTCAGACTTATAACAATGGTATTTTACTTCTCACCTTCTCCCATCCCTTTGAAATTTTAGCTGGAATTACTAGTTGGCTGAAGTTTTTACTTTCTCATGCTGCCATGCAAGTCACAGGAAGATCTTTCCTTGTTTTCCTAAAGAAGTTTCTCCAGCAGCAGTCACCAAGAAACAACAGATGCCTCCCCAAACCCAGAGAGCTATTTTTCACTTTTCTCAGACTATGGAAAGGATGATACCCATACTCCTAGACTTTTTATTCCCACTTTTGCCTCACAAAAATGACCCTTGCTCTACTTAAAAGCCATCCCAATAGAAAAAAGGAAAATCCCCCAAAACCCAGGGAATGTTTCAACAGAAAACATGAACTTTTTAGATCCCTGTTCATTCTTTCATAGTGAAGGAAAAGAAACCATTAATCCTCTTACCACAACAGCTGCCTGCACAGGGAGAACACTCATTTCTTTAGAAACAGCACAAGGAAAATGTTAAAAGCAGAACTAACTTGGAACTAACGTTCAGATACAAAAATAATCTCAAGTTCTTTTTCTCAGCCAAACATCTCTGAGCACAATTCTTGTTCTCAAGAAGGGCCCTTAAATCACTCCATTTATTCTTACAAGAGACTGTCAGCACTGCCAATCCATGTGTTGTGCACAGCAATTCCAATCTCAGTTCTTCAGGTCCCTACCTGCTCAGCACTCAACCACCAACTATGATTTAGACACAACAGGGGAGCACTTGAGTGAAGCAAAGTGTCCTGGTTCAGTTAAAAAACAGTCTTTATACTCAGACACCTTCAGATCTTCTCTGACAAAGCCTTTTCAAACCCAGTCTCTTTCAGGGAGTTTGATTATATGTGCTCACTAAACTAAACACATATGAACTATAGCTTCAGTGCAGGCTAAAGCAACTAGTGTGAAGATAAACTTGCTTCATACTCTAAGAAATTGGTCCTCTGAGAAAGAAAGCATTGTCAGTATCTTTGTAATTTAGGAGGCTTAATTTCTATTTCATATTACGGGTTTTCAGCTCTCAAGTTTCAGGTTTAGAACCTGACTTCTACTAAGAGAGACTGCTGCAGTTTATGATGTGAATATCTGCTTACAGATTATTCCTTATTTTCATGGTAACAGTCCACTTAGGGTTTCTGGGAGGTTTTTTTAATACCAACAGTTGTATAAATTCGTTATTAGTGCTGCCTACTCAAAAGTAAAGAACAGAAGCAGGAGCAGGTTATTGGCAACCATTTGGGCTGGTCTGGTTAAGAGCTTAGCCTGAAACGGGCAGAAGGCTGCCCTACTCCTCTCGGCTCCTCCACAGACTCAAATGTGTAACAGCCTGTCAAAACCAAACACTTTTGGAGGCTCCGATGAAGGACAAAGCTGGAGACAGGACAGCTCACCCTCAAGTCCCTAAATGCACTGATAGCCCTCTCCAGAAAATTTACTGGTATCATCAGCTTCACTTAGATTTTCACTACAGCTCCTGTAATTCCTCTTTTGGTCACAGATACTGAATGAAGACACAAACTGTTTCTGAAAACTGACCACAGCATTAAAACATGAAGTGAATGACTGAGGGCCTTCAAAAAACCCTCCAGTACTGAGACTATCCAGACTGAAAAAGCCTTCAACCTATTAGTTTACTATTTTCAAACTTCTTCAAAGCAAAGACAAGTTAAAATCTGCCCCTCAAGACCTCAGGAGATGATGTCTAAAATGAATGACACAAGATAAATCAAAGGCAAAACCTTTCAAAATCAATGATGTAACCCTCCCCTGAATATGTAATACTTGGGGTTTTTGCAAAAAACTTTCTTTTATGTACAGACATCGAATTTTCTTTGGAAAGTATAGAAGATCCATAAGTTAATGTTTACATTTTGCATTTTTCCATTGCCAAAACCCATCAGGAACTGGTGAAGCAGTGACGGAAGTACCAGCACATGCAATTCTTCTGGATATTTGGTTTAAAATAAACTTGCTGTTGCACCCCTGTGATACTGTCAGCACTGGCTGATGACGTGGTACAACTCTTACCATAATTCTGGAGCAATTCCTCTTTAGTGGAAACAATCAGTGAGCGGTCTTTTGCCGAGAGGACAATGGCAAGGCAGACGTAATGCTGCTCCGAGGAGTTTGCACGCCGCACTACAGTGAGGAGTCTCACAGGATGGTTATTGGGAGGGGTACTGAAATGTTCAATACAAAACCAGGTTGAGTAGCTTAAACCAGATGGTGGCGGGAAAAACCTTTCACCTAAAAATAAAAAGAAAGCCCATTACATGGCTGCAGTTAGTAGTACTTAGGATACCTACATGATCCTGTTGCTTTTTTCATATCAGCTCATCTTATACCAGTTGTGTTTTCTCAGATGCTGAAGAAGCCTCTGTTGAGGGAATACCTCTCTACCACATACATCTCACCCCACTTAATATCCCAGGATGCTCTCACTAATTCTGTCTTGCTGCATTAAGCCGTCACCTTAGTTTTTAGACTTAACAACTTTTTTAACTAAGTGACCATGTTCAATTTATCCCACAGCACACCAGGTTCCTTTAGGGTGAATAACCTACAGCAATATGTAAAAGTGATAGCAAACAATTTAGATGGGGCTTTTGTGATGGTGTGTGCAACTACATCTGCAATAAATGCAGTCAAGGATTCAGCAGAACAAAGTCACCAGTCACAGCATTACAATTCATTCCGTATTTCCTATGCTCTACGCACTACTGCCTCAATTTTTTCCTTAATGCATCTGGGTCATTATTCATACACCCTGGTTGATTACAACTTAGCCTTCTACTTTAAGCTTTGCATTTTAAAGCAATCACACGCATATATTTTATATTGCTTTTCATTGTCTTGGGGGCAACAGAAACACACACAAAAAAAAGACACAAGAAGTTCTTGATTATGAGTGCACAGTGCCCAACACCATACTATCAGTTCATAGCTAACCAAGAAGTCTAAGAGAATTAAACATCACATACAAAACACTGTTTGTTATTGTGGGAAATACTAAAGGTGAGAAGGTTTTCAGAAAGCTGTGAAAACAGGCCCCAGAAACAGAAAGAGCAGAAGAATTTAGAATTAGCTGCAACTGAAAGCTTGAAAGTAGGAAAAGTTACAATAGTACAGCAAGCAAGGACATGAAACAATAGTTTGAGTCTTAGGTTTGGCTAGGATAGATCTTAAGACTACAGAAAAATATGCTTAGCAAGATAATAGAAAGTTTTAAGCTTAGTAATGGAATATTGTTTATTGTTAAAAGAAAGCACACAAGCAAGCACTGTTTGAAGCAGGTGCACGTGTGCTTAGTGACTGGCTAGAATAATTCCTGTAAGCTTTAGCAATATGCTGTTGGCTACAAAGTTTTAAAGATGCCCTGTAACAAAGAAATCTTTGGCCACTACTGCCAAGATGTGAGCTGTTGCCATCTTTCAATTGCCTAAAACCCTGTTAGAAGGCTGATGTCGCAATAAAGGCTCAAGGAATGTCTCCCAGTGTTCCCGTCCTGTTTGTGCAAACCTCCAACACAAACTGGTGCCCCTTGAGGCAGAGAATTCCTTCTAAGATTCCCTCAGGGACTGTTTGTCGTCAGTGTTGGAATCCCCAGATAAATAAATTGTGCTCTCTTGAAAGAAAGAGTCACTCCCTCTCGCTGTGGGCATCAAACAGAGTAAGATGAGAAGGATATCTGGGAAATGTTAGGGTTGGACAATATTTACCTGAAAAGAAATGGGATGTTTTTAACCAGCTTGAGACATTTTTTCAAGATAAATCCCTTACAGATATCCAGAAAATCAACTGAAAGACTTGCTGACTTAGGTGAACACAAACTTTAATTTATAAACCCAGAGTCTGCTTTGACTTATGATTTCTGAAAGCTGGTGAACTGGAAACTGTATAATGCCCTCTCTGTTAAGAGAGATGAGAGATGTTGTTAACTTATTTCCTGTATATTGAGCATTGCTGGATATCTTACAACAGATCGAACTGGTGGCCCCTCCTGGGCCCAAGGCTGAACCCGTGGGCCCCCCAGGGCCCCACACTGACTCTGCAGTTCCCTCTGTGATTCTCCTGGTGTCCCAGAGTGGGCTTCAAATCCCCCGCTTCCCCTCGCCCGATCTCGGCGTTACCAGTCATGCTGGAGCACTCACCAGTCCCAATTCCGCTCACAACGGCGCCATCAACGAGCCCTGTAGTGACAGCATTGTTTGTAGGTGCATTGTGGGGAGCCAGGCTTGGCAAGAACAAGCAGCTGTTAAACACAAAACCAGTAACACACTGGAGGTTATGGAAGTCAATGTAAGTGGAGTTCAATACAAACAAACATGGCTTAGGAAAATATACCATCAGCACATGTGCTTTGTGACTTTACGTAGGAATGGAAAACAGGAATTAATTCTCAAGATTGCTCATTGTGAGTGTAAATTATCTCTAGCACAAAGAGCTTTGGCAGTGTATGTCTTTGGTGTGAAGGTCTGGAGTCATGCCTATGTGGCTCCACAGCTTTAGATGCTCCCTTACGGGCACCTGCATCTTGCAGCAGTCTTTGAGTTGTTCTGAAACTTCTAAATAGACTCGGTCAGCTAAACAGTCAAAGGATCTGGCAACTGCAGACAATGTTATTCTGTTCACAAGACAGTATGCTCTCACATTAACATCATATTCCACCAATTTAGCTATGCTTGGTCTTTACAAGAGCCACTGATGGCTGTGGACACAATGGAAATCAATATAAGGAGAAAAGGTCTTAATTTTTTTTTTTTAATTTATTACAGAAGTCTTCTTAGTTCACTTGCTGAAATTACAACAAGTCACAGCTGCATTATGTTACTTCTGGACACGTTACCAGCACCCACAAATCTCCTGAAGCAAACACAATGAAAATTCATTTTGCCAGCCTATTTCAAATTCTTAGGTCCAGACAATTTTCTTTTCTCTTATGAAGGATGTGGAACACAGTTTAGAGTAACATTTGTTTAATTAAAAAAAAAAAAAGTCTGTCCCTGACTGTATTGGACATTAAGGCTAGATGGAAAATGGGAGTTGCATCCTTGCTTTACAGAGCTGAAAAGAGAATGTAGAGAGCAGCAGAGTCCCCAAGTATTCAGGTTTTTCTAATCCATTTTTATAACCAATAAGACCAAACATTTTCCTTTAACACATGTTGAGAATGGTGTAATGTTTTCATCTTCTGAATAGTTAAAATTGTATTACATGATCCTCATAAAGTGCCTCACTCAGCAGGAGTTTAATTAGAGAGAGAAAAACAAGTAAGTGGTGCTAAAAGAAAAAAATGAGCTAAGCATGATATCCAGGCTATGCCTCCAGTTAGTAATACTGGGTTTTTTTCAGTTATTTGAACTCATCATAGCTGCCTCGTCTGCTTTATTTGTATTTCTGATTTGCCCACTTTCACATTTTCATGTTCTTCAGCAATTTTAAGTGGGTCTCAGAATACCTGTGCCATCCATATGTCATACATAAATCCCAGCAACCCTTCAAGGGCATGTTTGCGTTTCTTTGTTTTAAAAGGGATGTGAAGCCCAGAACTGAGAGGGTCCTATCAATGATACATACTCACTTTTTCACTTTCACACATGACCAGCAAGAATGTTTTATCAAAGTATTAATGAATGACAAAGTGGAAATTTATGTGACTTGAAGCATTCCTTTCTCCTCTTTAAAGAGTTCATTTGTTCCTTACTTGCAAACAGTCTATTGAAAATTGCAAGCATTCCTTTGGAGAACAAGGAAGCAAGCGAGCACTGCACTGTGCCCCACGCTACCCGACAGCGCGGCAGGACCTTACCCGAACCCTTCCAGAGATGTGTCAAACTCGATGAACGCCGGCGTCACCGATGATCCGTGAAGCCTGATATCATGTGGGGTTGTCATGGAGACCAAACACTTGACTCTGGTCAGGGGCACTGTGCTCCCTTCTGCTGGCTTGAGCAGGCTCTTGCTGATCCGATAGTGGCTGTCCTCGTGCACGCCGAAGACGCTGTCAGGACCCAGACCTTCCATGGAGGTCACCATGCTATCTACAGGAGAAGCCAAGAAACAACACAGCATTGCAAAAGTTTTCAGACTGTTTATTTAGACCTTTCAAGTCCAGCGGAATAGCTGGATTGTCAGTCATTGTGAGCTAGTTCAGCCTCTCAAAAGATAATGAGCTGGGCAGCATTGCTTTGATCATAGAAATGCTTGACCAAGGCAGAAAGAAGAGCACCTTGTGCAAGACACCAAGGAAATTTTGTGGTCAAGTCAAGAGGCCCTCCCATTACCTAATGTCAGCACAGTGCTCTTTTTGCAGAGGCTCCTCTTCAGGTGCATTCCTGCTATCTGACCTAACAGGCAGGGAAAACTCTGCTTTGTGCTTTTCAGATAAAGTAACTCTGAGCTAGAAGTCTCATAGCTCTTAGTAAGCAGAACAGCTCAGCAAACTTAGCTTAGGCAATTAAACATAACTTGTGGTATTCAGAAGGTAGCTTTGCATTCCCTTTCCTAGGCCAAAAACTTTCTAGTCTCACATTTTCATTGTTTATTTTTCCCAGTGATAATACCCTAATGCAAATATATATATATAAATAAACAAAGCACTGGCCAAGAGATAAATTGAATCTCTTCTCTCTTCTTTTAAAATTTACAGAACACGATAATATAACCTGAATTAATTTATTTTGTTTATTTCATGATTTAATGCTTAATCAGTATCATCTAAGATACTTTCTAGTTTCCTTTAAATAATTCAAAAATTTCAACTAAGGTATTTTTAACCATATGTTACAGCCAGCCGTACAATGGCCAAGCTGACACACAGAAATAAACATCTCATGCTTTGGAAACTTTTCAACCATTCCTTTGTATTATAATTTACTGAGACGCTTCTATACTACATGAATAGCCATTCCCAAGCTCTACAACTCATGGATAATAATAGAAGATTGAGCAGTTATTTTATCTGACACCTCACAAAGGTGTTTATCTGAACCCATGAGAGATACCACAGAGATATAATGATTTCCGATGTGGACGCAAAAGTAGCTGAGAAAAATAACTACAAATGCAAGACTTAAAAATGAACTACTACCATATTTAACAGTTACAGTTCCTAAATAAAAACCTATAATTACCTTGCTGGATATATATTCAATATAAGTATTACATTCGCTCTGGTTTAGAACTTTTCCAGTACAACAGTTCTGATGATTTCACATTCATACAAAGCTGGGGTAAAATTAGGTTTTTATGGATGCTATGCTAAAATTTTTAAATAGGTATGCAATTGGGGGACATAAGTGAAACATTCTTTATGCACATTTTTAGCAGTTCAGCACTTACTTCTCATTTCTGGTTCAAAACTCAGTGAGCTGGGTTTGTGCACTCGGTATTGCTTCAACAGCTTTTTATCCCAGGCTCCACAATTCAAAGGATTTCCCAAACGTAAAAATTCCCTAAGAAAGAGAATAAAAAAAAATTGGAAGTAATTTTCTCTATTTATTTGCCTATAGTGGCACCAAATCTAATAGCACTTTAAAAAAAAGACAGTAATTGCTTGCTGTAATAAGCATAACTTTTAACTAAGAAAATAAACCACAGCATAATTATGATCCATAATGTATTTGATACATTCAAAACTATTTAATTTTGGAACACATGCTCTCAAAAGTTGACACATTTTTAAACAATTAAGCAATTTTTATAAAGTAATTTATCATAAAATAAAGCAATTTTGATCATTCTCTTCTCTTCATTTAAAATCTTGGCAGGAGGCTGCTGCAGAAGAACATCAGGACATTTGATGATGTGCGTTCAGCAAGCTGAACTCTTCTGGAGAGGCAGAATCTAGGCTAAAATAAGTGACCTCAGCTTTGTTTTACCTGCTGGGTTGGGGGAATTAATTTCAGAGCTATCGACACCTGTATCTCTAGATAACTGTGGTGTCTCTCTCTAGAGCTACCCAGGCTATCAGTGTCTATGCTCAGGGAAGCTTAAGTCCCTGTAATGTAACCACCAGCAAGAGGGCTCTTTGCAGAATCCCTTCTGACACAGGTACATGTCACTGAAGGGAACCAAGTAGCTGTCCTGGCTGCAGGTCAGTCAGTCAGTGATCCATAGGAAATAATACAATTAAATTCCCTCTTACAGCTGAGAACACAGAATCCCAGGACAGACTGGCTTGGAAGGAACCTTTAAAGGTCATTTGGTCTAAGCCCTCTGCTGTCGGCTGGTACAGCTTTCACTTACACTGGGTTGTTCAAAGCCCTGTCTAACCTAACCTTGAACACCTGCAATGATGGGGCATCCACAGCTTCTCTGGACAACCTCTTCCAGTGTCTCATCTCCTTCACTGTAAAAAATGTCTACCTCACATCTAATTTATATCCGGTCTCTTGCAGTTTAAAACCTGTGGCACTGGTCCTGTCACTACTGGCCCTGGTAAAATATCTGTCAAGAGACAATCTGTTTGATAAGAAATAAAATGGGATGTTGTGCTATTACTACCACATCAGGTCACCAAGGCTCTCTACCACTGCCAGCCATTCACAGCAAGCCAGGGACAGTGGAGGCTGCAGGGCTCAGACCAACTGAGCTTCAGGGCTATCCTGACCTCAACACCATGGGCTGCAGAGCCTGGGAAGCCAGCCTTTCAAACATTCTTTGGAGTGGTGGATGTAAGGAGTGGTCCTCATCTGCCAGAGCAGCACTGCATCTTTGCAGAAGTCGTGCGTGGAGCCCAGCTTCACACATGACTTGCTGGTTTCTCTCCGTATGCACCAGAGATTGCAGGATGTTGGCCACTGCCAGCTGGAGATCCAGTGCATGCTGAAAAAGAGAACAGCACAGGGCTTGAGAAAGTGCAAACTGAGGAGGAAAGCAGAAGCAAGGCTTTATACATAGTAATAGCAAAGAAACTATCATAAGCAATAAATACAGAAAATTAACTATATTTAAATATACGTGCATGCACTCGTGTGTTTTTGGGGGGTGTGTGTGCACGTGTCTGTGTGAAGAAACGCTCTACAAAAAAGGGTAATTAGACAAAGGATTACCAGAACCGTGGTCAAGAAAAATAGTTCAAACAGGAATGGTTAAACTAAGATCTACTTTTCACCAGCAAAGAGAGCCAGCTTAGAGAGAACTAGGAACTTTTATTTTTGTGACTATTAAGCTATTCCTAGTAACTTAACATAGACACATAATCTTTTAGGTTGGAAAAGACCTTTAGGATCACTGAGTTGCACTCTTATCCCAGTACGCCCTAGCCCACCACTAAACCATATCCCCAAGTGTCATATCTACATGTCTTTTAAAGACTTCCAGACCTGGTGAGTCAAAGAGTGCCCTGAGCAGCCCATTCAAATGCTTAACAACCCTTTTGGTGAAGATGTTTTTCCTAATATCCAACCTCAACTTCTCTTGGCACAACTTGATTTCCTCTCACTCTATCACTTCTTTGACTTGTTGAGACTGCCCCTTCCCTTGCTACAACCTCCTTTCAGGTAGTTTTAGAGAGGGATAAGGAACCTCCGTGAGCTTCCTTTTCTCCAGTCTGAACACCCCCAGCTCCCTCAGTTGCTCCTCACAGGACTTGTGCTCCAGACCCTTCCTCAGCTCCTCTGCCTTTCTCTGCACACACTCCATCACCTCAATGTCTTTCTTGTAGTGAGGGGTCCAGAACTGGACAGAGGATTTGGGGTACAGCCTCAGCAGTGCTGAGTACAGGGGGACAATCCCTGCCCTGCTCCTGCTGGCCGCACCATTGCTGCTCCAGGCCAGGATGTCACTGGTTCTCTTGGCCACCTGGGCACAGCTGGCTCATACTGTAGACCAGCATCCCCAGGTCTTTTCCAGCCATGCTTTCCCCCCAGCCTGTGGCACTGCCTGGGGATGTTGTGACCCAAGAGCAGGGCTCAGCACTTGGCTCTGTTGAACCTTACAGAGTTGCCCTCAGGCCAACAATCCAGCCTGCCCACATCCCTCTGCAGAGCCTTCCTACCCTCCAGTAGATGAACACTCTGGCTGAACTTGGTGCCATCCACAAACTGACTGAGGGTGTACTTGATTCCCTCGTCCAGATCAATACAGATACTAAACAGAACCGGCCCAGTTCTGAGCCCTGGGGAACACCACTGACGACCATCTGCCGGATGGGTCTAACTCCATTCACCACTAGTCTGGGCCCACCCACCCAGCCAATTTTTATCCTAGCCAAGAGTCACTCACTCAAGCCATGAGCAGCCAGTTTCTCCAGGAGAATGCAGTGGGAAACAGCGTCAAAATCTTTACTAATGTCCAGGTAAACAACATCCACAGCCTCATCAACCAAGAAAGTCACCTTGTCACAGGAGACCAGGTTAGTTAAGCAGGACTGCCTTTCATAAAGACATGCTGTCTGAGCCTGATTTCACAACAGCCATGCTGTGCTGCAGCATGGGATGTGTAATGATCTACTCTCTATAGCCTTGCCCAGCACTGGGGTCAGATTGAGAGGCCTGTGGTTCCCCTCATCTTCCTGGTCAGTCTTGCAGATGGGCATCACAGTGACTCATCTCCAGCCAGCTGTAATCTTCCTGATTAGCCAGGACTGCTGGTAAATGATGGAAAGTAGTTCAGTAAGCACTTCCACCGGCTTCCTCAGCACCCTTGGGCAGATCCCATCAGCCCCATAGATTTGTCAGTGTTTAAGTGGTGTATCAGGTAACTAACCAAGTTACTAACTTCCTCTTGGATTATACAGGCTTCATTCTGCTCCCCACCACCACAATAGCTGCTACAAAACTGAAGACATATGCAATGTAATTGCCAAATTTATGTCATGAAGACAGAAAGTTACCACACTCGTCACCAGTAGAGACCAAGAAAGAGGAATCTTGTAATTCTTGCAAGCTTTCGTAACTCTTTTTTTTTTTTTTTTTAAATATAACATATTCTTCAGGGAAGACATCTCAAACAAAAAATACATAAGCAACCTCCAAAAATGTCCAACAAATCCTTCATATACAAAGTACCAGCAGACATTTTGGGTTGGGAATTGTACAAAGCAGTTAGTACAACTTTGGAACTAAATGTTCTAGCTACTTCCAACAGTGTGTATAGCCTGAGCTATGATGTTCAGTGCTGTGTCCTCCTCGTACTATCCATTAATACCTGAATTATGACATGCATTAATACCCGAATACCTAAACGTGAATTAATCACAGTGCTTGGAAACTTATCTGATAACCACTTCAGACCTTTCTTTAAACTTACATTTCTATCAAGAGTTTAAAAGAGATAAAGAAAAGAAAGCCTATGAAATAAAGCCATTCCTGTCAGACCTCTATGCGACCAGTTAGTTAACTCGACCTGTGAAATGTATTAGTTTTTCAGCACGAAATGAGAGGACATCATCAGCTTTCTTATTTCCCACAGCCATCCTTTTCCCCAGCCACTCGCAAAGCTTCAGACCGCACATTTTTTTCCCCTACCTCTGGGTGTGTAGCTGATCCAACAGAGGCCAGAAGATCCAGCATTGCAAGCATAGCACCAGGGTGAATAATGACTGCATCAGAGCTTTGTATGGACGTGGGTCCTGTTTGGAGTTTCACATCAGCTATGTTTTTCTGAGGGCAAACAGGAGGTGTTGAAACAGAATGATATGCGTGCCTGCAGGACAGAAAACACCCCATGGTTACAACACCCAGCTATTATGAGCTCTGCATTTTTCAAACAGCTGTAAAATTGTACTGGTCTATAGATGTTACTCCCTTTTCCTTTCTCTTCCCTCAGACAGAACAAGTGTTTCCCTTCTCAAACCTGTTGGGCATGTTTCCCTAAAGACAGCCTGGAGAGGTTTCAGTTTCTCAACTATTCTTGAACTTGGAAGTATCTTCCCCAGGTGCTACATGGTTTGAAGAACTTAAGAGTTTGTTTTTATTGCCTCCTTTTTGTTATTCTAGCTGCAGTGGCAGCACACAACAACTGCAGTGAGCAACCTACCACTGCTCCTGTTCTCTGGATATGTGTCTTCCCATTTGCTTTGCATTAACAACTGATTATGAAATGTGCTATCACAAAACTCTCAGCAATCTCTAATCAGCTTAGGGGAATAGAAGGGTGGTCTCTGTGTTTACTTGTGCCAGCAATCTGTATGTTCTTACTCCTTCCATGACTGCTATGGCAATTTGATTTTACATTATGATGCTTTAGTCTGATCTAGGGAAAAGAGGATTTAGAAGCAACCACTTGTCCTAAGAAATGCAGACATGTTCTTCATTGAAACTCTTGGAGATAGTAGCTTGATGCCACTCTTCTTTCAGCAAGGGTTTCAACACACAAACAGCAGGAGCAGCTTACTGAACATATGCTTTCAAAGATGGTGCTTTAGAAGCAAAAGCGAGATCATAAGACTCATGCTCATCAGAAAAAAAGAAAACCAAAACACACAAGAAACCCCTACAAGAAAAAAAAACCCAAAAACCCAGAAAAACCCCAACCCAAATCACCCATAGGGCACAGTATTTATCATATACGCTTATTTGTTAGAAGAAACAGACAAACTGTGTAAGAACTGGTTTTGACAATCACACATTGCCTTTTGTTTTACAACCGAATTCAGCAAAACATTAACGGTATCTTCTTATCAAATCAATTGAAAGAAGTATTTCCTCTCTTCTGTTCTCATGACAGAAATTTACTCAAACCCTGACCCTAACACAAGACTTAGAGACTCGCTGTGCCTCACCCTTTAGACACTTCCAACAAGGCAATCTCTTTCTCCTGGGAAAAAACAGGACATATATGGGAGTTGAGGAAGGCTGCAAACACAATTCTGCCCTAAACACAATTGCCACCAAGCCCAATCCCCTAGCAAGAAACACGTCTGTGGGGGAAGGCCAAGACATTGGATTATTCAGCCTGAGACAGGACAACAGGAAGCACAGCACAATCTTCTCGTGCTGGCTGGAAAACGGGTTCAATAAATAATGTTCCAATAAAAAGGTTCCTACTGAAAAGCTTTATGGCAGATCAGCAAAAACTTGGCACCTGAACAACCCAAGAGTACTGTTCTAAAGAGAGTTTTTAAGAAAAATTAGATTACTGATGCTTTACCCATTCAGCTAATGCTTACAGGAAACAGAAAATAATACAGCAATTCTACTGAAGCCAAACTCTAAAGAAAGATCTCCCTAAACGAATTTTTCTGGTTTTTTTACAAACCCTTAAGCCATTAATTTTCTAAACTTCTCTGTCAGCTGCACCACTTATGGAAACAAGTAGCAGGTAAGGAAGGCTTCACTGTTCCTTTTAAAAATAAATGGAATTAAGAACAGTGTAACAACTGGTAATATTATCACAGAGAAATGTTATCCCAAGCCTCAGCCCTGAGTTACTGCAGAGATTGGAACACAAGCAATTGTTTCTCATGCAGCCTAAAAGCACTGCTCTTCATCTGAAGGGGAAAACTGTAAACTCTTTCCAATGTCACCTTGAGCATCTCAATGCAAGTTTTACAAGATGCAATTAAAAAAACTAAATATCCATTTATATTTAAGAATTCTTTTCAGGCAAGTGAAACGCCATTCCTTAAGACATTCTGCCCACTTTAAGTACAAATTTTACTTTAAAGCACACTGGTCTGCACTATCATGTTCACCTTGTTAGGTAAATTGTGAGTTTATAACATGGTAGTACACTGAGAGCATAGTGAAAACATTGCTCAGTGTGAGTCACAGGATCAAATATGATCCTGGTATCAAACCACCTCGACTGCAACATTCCATACAACTGAAAAGGCAATACAGTCCAGACTAGGCTTCCTGTTAGCAGTCTAAGGAAAAAATCATCTTCTTAAAGCATATATTATTGAAAGTTTTACATATAGTTTTAAAATACCTTCTATTTTAGTTTTTCCATATAAGGAGTACTCGTATCAATTCAACAGGAAAACAAACCACTTTGCAAAGATATCTCTACACAGAAAAAATAAAACGGATCTTACAAAATCCTTCCAAAATATTAATTAAATGTTATAGTTCTATAGGTCAGGGTAGAACTTGCAATCAATTAATTTAGCCATGCTTCTACATTCTTATACGACTCCTTTAAGGAAGAAGAAAAGCAGCAGGTAATGGTAAAAGGCAATGGACACAATATAACATGTATCTATATGTCTAATCTGTCCAATTTAATAAAAAATATAATTGAGGAAAAACTAATTAATATAAGTTTAGTTATATCATTAGCTACAATTCTTGATGAAAATTACACCACCATTTTGATCCGGAAAGAAATAAGTTAGATTTACTGCAGAAAAACCCTCTGCATATTGTTCCCCAGGAGTGATCACCATACAAAAACTTTTTAAAAACAGTGACTAAAAATACTTTAAAGTCAAAGCTACATTCTATTCTCTACTTTACCCTGTCAGAATCAAAATATCCTTTAAGAAAAAAATTTTTAAAATGCTTATTTCTGCCAAAATTTACAAGAATCAAAGAATTGAAAAAGCTGTAGTTCTTGATTCAAATTACACAGGTGTGGAAGAACAATGCATTCCAGGTAACAGGGAGGACAGACATGTTCTGTCATCCCAACACATGCTGCAGGAGTCCCACCTACTTTGCTTCCATAAAGGAGAACACTTGGAGGGCAGCACTCTGCAGGGAAATACAGCTTTGAGAAGTGACAGACATGTCTGAGAGAGAATATTAGCATATCAGTGCATCCAAAACTGTTCTAGACTGTGTGAGAAACCAGAACTGTGCTATTTTTGTTTATTAAAATTATTTGTGTGCACAGTGTCTGCTTGCTCTTTTAGCCAAACAACAGAGAGCTCTCTCTCAGGCATTTGTCTTACAAGTCAAAAGGCAGAAAACCAGGCCACAACAATAAGGGAGTCCCAGGGATGCAAAGCAAAGCAGACAGAAAACAATAAGAGAAGAGCAAACACTTCTCTGGGAAGAGTCAACTTTGACAGAATCTGACCGTATCTGACATTTAGGAGGAGAAAAAATAGTATTGGACTACAAACCCCAAGCTGCTTATTTTTGAAAGCAGAAAGATCACAGCTACTGGCACTGAATTCACGAGGAATGACAAACATGATGCTGTGAGAAAGCAGACAGCTGTTCAAACAGACTTTTTGGAAAGCCTAATTCTATTTTTTTACTTAAAATATGCTTTTCAGAAAGGATCTGAAAGTCACCCAGGCAAGCATGATCATTCTTTCTGTCCACTTTTACTTTGAGTCTTACACAACTTGTTACAACCCAAAGGCCATTTTTGTTTGTGAAAATCCATTTCAAAGGCACTTAACCCCATCAAGTACCTACATTACTGTAGTGGAGCTTACCTGAATTGCTGAAAGCAGCCCACAGGGATAATGACTTTTTAAACGACCCAATCTTTACCTCGGGTTTTCAAGCAATTGGTTGCATTTTCAGTACTACAAAATAAAACCCGAGGGAAGCCTAACATATCTGTTCATACATAGCTATATTTATATTTTAATTTCCAGGCTGTGTCAACCACCCATCTGGCACTCTTGTCCATCACACCCTGGAATCAGCTCCTGTTTGACAGGCACTGCTTGTGTTCTGCTGCAAGCCTTTGCATATCTGGGTGTTTGAGTAATTCAGTGAACCTGAGCAGCCCTGCCAGCTACACCTGCGAGTACAGCAAAATGTAGCAAAGGGATGAGCAATCTGCAACACTAGAGGTTAACACAGGGATGAAGCTGTAAAGAACCTCCACAGGAAACAGTGTTTTCTTACATGTTTCTGCAGAGTAAATGACAGGGAAAAGACTTTGGCAGCTCAGGTTTTTCTCAGTGAACTATAACATTTGTTCTTAAATGCCTCAGTGTTAAAAAAGAAAGGTAATGACAGTCCAAGAGGTTCTGGGTTACTGGGAAGGTGCCTTTGTCCAAGCCACTCCCTGTAGAATACCCAGGTATGACCTGGGTAACATCACTCAGTAAAGAAAAAAGGTTCTCTTTACTAACCTGCTTTAGTATAAACATTCCTTTCAAATCCGTTTCCAAAAGCATCTTTGGCTGTTTTCCTTTGCAAAATATTTACATTCCAACCATGAAGCTCGATGGCATATCTTAAGCAGTATACCACTCAAGAATGATCGTATTTTCCACATGTGGCACCTGCATCTCGGATAACCCTGTGTCTTTCAAATGCCTTTTTAGCCTTCAAAAGCAAATCTCTGTCTAACCTGCATCTGTAGATAGTGAAGGGCTGCTCTTTCCCTGGGGACTCTAGGAAAAATTTTTTTGGCATTCACACAAGACTGTAAGTAACACTGTTCAGACAGTAGCCTTTATTAAAAAAAAAAAAAAATATCTACCAGATCCATTAAGATGCATAAGAAAAGGCTGCAGCTTGGGAGTGAAAGTGGGTGCTTGGATTTCTGAATTGAGCCATTTGTGCTTGCTTTTCAAACCTTTTAATTCAGTATGTCTCTACATCATTTGGTAGTCAAGTACTGACAGGTTCATTCTTTATGTTTTATTCTCTGCAATTACTAACAAATGAGCACCTTTACAAGCCATTCACCTTCCACCAAAAGTAAGCTTTCTTGAAAAAATTAGTGAGGAAAAAAGAAATCCTGCTGTATTCACTGATCTACTAGCATAGTTTGAATGTCTTTGAACTGCTCCTGAGAGTGTCATATGTATCTCCCTTAGATCATTTCTTATACTAGGCTTTATTTGGTTTTTAAACAAAAGCCTAACTTTAAGTGCTGTGAGAATCTGAAGACGTCTCTAATCTCATCACTACCTTGGATTCACTACGGAACATGCCTTTACACTTTTTTATCCAGTAAACACACAAGTGAAAATGCACTCCTCAGAACAGCAACTTAAGAGAAACATCCCTCCCCCCAAAGCTAAGAAACACAACAGCAAGAGAGAAAAATCAGAAAGGAGATCAGCTTCTCTTTGAAGGGTCGGTACCTTTTCCTGGACAAAGCTGGCGTACCCCAAGGAGAGGGGAGAGAAGTCTCATTTGTCAGGCAAGGAGGGATCTGTTCTGCACGACTACAGACAAAACAGACAGGGGTAGGACAGAGAGGTTAGAGAAGAAACCAGAGGCCATAAGCTTGTTAGTTTTACAAAAGCACCAATAAAATCATTACTCAGATACATCCTTAGGAAACAACATGGATGACAAAGGACAAACTGAACGACAGCCTCAGGTGAACACACACATGCAAAATGTGCACAGTTGTGGTGTGACTCTGCACTGCTTGTTCACTGCTCTGCTGAGATTTACTGATACCAGCAAAGCAGAACATCTTTCAGTGTTCAACAGCAGAAATTCAGAGGAGAAAGTTAAGCTTCAGTAAATTAGGTATAACCAACAAGGGGAAGAAATAAAGTCAATGTAAATTCAATAATGAATGATGAACAGAAAATTTAAAGAAGGAAAAAATCACTGAAAATAATGGCCAAAAAAAAGGAACTCAGTGTGTTATTTTATACAACATCACCATGGGATTTACTTACCCCATTCTCTACTGCTAGCCAGTGTCAACTTCTACAGTACAAGTAACACATTCTTAATACAAACTGTCCTCCTGCTACCTGAATGCTTTAAAATGAGATCAAATACACTGATTTCTGAATTTGGCTTTTTGGTGAGTGTGCGAGAGTTGAGTGTGTGTGCGTTAGGGTGGGCTTTTTGTTGGTTTGTTAGTTTTTTAAATTTTCTTTAAAGAAGAGAAAAACATTAATATCTGCTGCTTTGGGGGCAAGACAACATATCCTATTGGTACACGGTCACATGCATTCAAAGGATGGGGTATAAATAGCTTCAAGGTCCCAGATAGGAAGCTTAGGTCTGTGTTTCATGTTTTGTACCTTAAATTGTGGGCAAAAACTACTTTAAGACAAGCCAATCTTCAATACATACTTCACAAAGTTTTGTTGTCATTTTGAACCAACTTTAAGAGACATTTCTGTTCATTTTGAGTCTCATTATAATTTAAATTCTAGTTGTTTAACTATGGGAGCATCTCCCAGTTAAATTTAAGAAAACCACTAATTTACAGACTATCTAGAACTTTAAAGAACAACCAAATCCATGTAAAACAAGATGTCAGTCTTATGTGCTAGCAAGGAGAAAAGGAGGCACAGGGAAGGGCTTATCAGTCTCTTAAACTACTTGAGAGATGGTCATAGCAATAGTGTCCATTTATTTTCCCAAATAATTAGCCAAAAGGCAAGAGGAAATGTCCTCAAGTTGAACCAGGGGAATTTTAGATTTGATATTTGGGAAAAAAAAAAAAATTCACCAAAAGGGTTAACAAGCATTGGAACAGGCTGCCCTTGGATGTAGCTGAGTCATCATCCCTGGAGGTCTTTAAAAGATGTATAGATGTGGCACTCAAGGACAAGCTTAGTGGTTGACTTGGTAGTGCCAAATTTATGGTTAGACCTGATCTTAAGAGTATTTTCCAACCTAAATGATCCTATGGTTCTAAATTAATCACGGTATTATACTTCAAAGCTCCATATCAAATGAAAGTTTGACAACATGAAATTAAGATATGACATTCAACAACTGAATTTTCATTTCACTTAACAAAAGCATAAAAATCTAGTAGTTCAAATGATGATAATGCAACCTGTCAGCCTATCAACCAACAGGTTGCTTCAACACATCAAATATAACCACAAACTGATATTTCTATCTTAACTGCTGCCACGATAAAAACATCCAACATGAGAGAGAATGCTGCACCCCCTGGAGAACACCAGCAAGCCAAGTCATTATTTGGTCAGATGTTGACACCTCCTCCTCCTCCTCTCAGTGGAGTGAGGGAAGAAGGAAGTAGATTAAAATGGAAATAAAAAAGCTTGCAGTGAAGATATCTGGAGAAATATTTTGGAGAACACTAGTGTGGAGCAGGCAGAGAAGATGAAAGAAAAGGAAGGGGGGAAAACAAAGGCAAAGTTCATACCTGTCAAAAGAATCTGTTGCTACCTTGTAGAGGTAAATAAAAAGTTTGCTGCAGTGCCTTAAAGTAGGTGACACAGAATCCAGGGATATTAGGTCATCGTCCAAAAGTCTTTGAAACAGTTGTGTATTTGAAGGGAAGACATTCAAGGGACTTATTTTCCTCAAGTCTGAGAAGCAGCCAAGCAGTCGAACAGCATCTGCCAGTTTTTCATACTGGATCTCTGTCTTGAAGAAGTGAGAGTTGGCTGGCTCATAGCGCATTGCTGCAGTCAATGTGCAGAACACAGTGTGAAGCAGTTCAAACACTTGGTTCTGGTTTACTTTTTCCCAGCCATTCTTGGGTGGTGAGCACAAAGATCTTTCCATGGCAACGAGTAAAGATGTGACGTACACAAATCCACCGACTTTCCTAAAGACAGTTCTTGTGCGGTGACTCTCTCTCAGCACCAAGAGCAGGGCCTGTGGACAAAACAAACAATCAAAACAACAGCAACAACAAGCAGCAGCATTACAAACAGCATGGAAAAAGGTGGGAACATTTTTGTTCACAAAGCACTGTTGTGCTAGCAAAATCCTTGTGTCATTTGTCAGAATTTGGTAATGCCTGAAGTCTCCCAAGATCAAATTTGTATTACAAAAATTCTCAAAAGTTTACCAAAGAAAGAAAAAGAGTAGGGGGAAAAGTAGAACAGGAAAAGTAGAACATTGCCCCTTATTTAGACATAAGAAATTACCTTCCTACAGAAAAGACCTGACCAAGCCCAGAATGGAGCCCAAAATTGCCAGGTAATTCTCTTAGTGACAAGGTGGAGAATATCTCTGTAAGAAAGGAATCTTCCCTGCCATCACACTTCACAATTTCAAACAAGAGCAGGCAAATAACTTCTTGCAGCAATGAGAAATCTAAACCTTGTTGCATCCTAACAGTCTCCTAGAAACCAAGAATGAAGAAGTACCTGGCAGCTATGAAGCCACAACAGCAGTCAAATATAACAAATGAGTTAGAAAATGCAGGCAGTAAAAATTAGCCAGATAAGCCCACTTATTTCTAGCTTTCCTCTATAAGTCTCTGAATTGAGACTGAGATTATATTTTAAAAGTTTTTATTCAAAAATAAGCCATAGAGAGGAACAAAAGTGGATAAAACCTTACTTGCTGAACAAATAAATGCAAAGCCATGGTATAAACAGTAGAAAATACATTCACTTAGATACTAGAGAATAATACTCATCTTTGAAACCAGGGGGTGGAGAAGCCCCTCCACACAGCCAAAAACAAACAAAAAACACCTGTCATGGGAAGTTTGACCCACATGTGAATAAGAAGAAAAAGTCTCCCTACAGAAAGCATCATAAACAACAGAAAAATGTTATTGATACAGAAAAATAGGCCAGGGGGAATTTTCCATGACCAAAAGTTTGCTTCTTCAAAGCTTCAAAAATCAGGCTGCTTTTTTAAGCACTCAGAAGATGGGTAGTGAAATAGCAAGACTGTCATTCCTCTGAAGGCAGTATCTCTTTTCTTGACAAACCTGAACAAACGGTAAGAGACACATCACCACACTGTTCTGGGCTGTCAGTTCCATAACCAAAACTCCTGAGAACAGCACCAATGGAAGACAAGTACAACAGGTCAAGGGAAAGACAGAAATCCTGATTTTCTGTTAAATCCTCTGGGGAACTGCAATATCTTTTCTCTCCCCTTAAGTATGGTGAATAACACATGCTCAAAAATTACTGAAGACCTTCACAGACATTACACAGTAAATGAATAATTTTACTACTAGCTTTTCCGTCTTTTGGAATAATATGAAGTTGTTCATCTGCCAGAGAAATACTACAGCTCCTTTGAACAGAGATAAACCTAGATGTCTGAGTTCTCTCCATTAAGACACATTTGCTTTCTACTATTTGCTTCAGCTTTTTTACCCGAAAATAAATGAGTTTTGTCAATTTAAAAAAATAACATTAGTTACTCTGAGAAGAAATTGTGGGTACAGATTAGCAAACAGAACACCTAATACAAAAGGAAACAGACAAGAAGTTTTTTGCTTCTTCCTCCACTCTCAGCCTTACTTTCTTACTATTCCATTATCTTGCTTAAGAAAGCAAATTCTTCTTCGGCTTTATCTTCTGTGATCATTACAATTTGTATTTATATTAATTATTTCAGCATTCATAGTTACAAATTGCTAAAATAAGATACCACAGAAAATGCAAGCCAGTGCTGAAAATAAATGTATGTTACTTGTTTGCCTTTTTTTTAATATGTATTCCCATTTTTTTTCAACTGAATAAAACCCCACCAGGAAAAATTATCATAACTGTAGAACTTCATTTTCAATCCACAAAAGTTATGATGCTAAAAACACATTCACTGGCCTACATCTCCAGTTCTAAAGCCTACCACGGATAGATGGTAAAAAATAAAAAAACATAGATCAAATATACGTATTTCAACTCCAGAGTCAATTCACACAGTACAGCTCAATCCAACGCCCGCCTCAGTGTTCTCTCCCTTGGAACCACATCTTGGGAGCAGGAGTGCTAAGGCAGAACCCTTCACCTACCCTTAGGATGTCGGTTTTGAGCTGCAGTTCCGTGGGTGGGGCCGAGTGCATCAGCCCCAGCAGGGTGCCCATGTCGTCCTCCCCACTGGGTGACAACACCAGCTGCTGGATGATCATCAGGGCGTGCTGGCGGCACTGCGGGTACTTGACGATGTTGTGCACGCACCTGGCACCACCAAACTCCCTGAAAATGCCTGCTCGGGAACAGGGAGGCAGGGTTAAGTGCTTGAAGAGCAACCAAAATATACCCAGTGGCAAATAATGACAACAGAACAACAGCAAAAGTGTTTCTTTTCACTTCTACAGAACGAAGGGCAGAGTTTTAGCTCTGTGGATGTGCGTGGGAAATATGGATTTGCAGAAAATTCTCAAAGCCTGACAGAAGGCTCACACAGTATGCATCTGTATGTAAACTTTGAGATAAAAAATGCTGACTTACGAATGCCACGGACAATAGGACAGACATTGCTGAGACAGAAATGAAACTGGAAACAAGTTTTAAATGACGGCCTTGCAAATAAGACTAGATACTTGGGAGAAATAGAACTATGAAAGATGCATTGTAGTAGGACCCACGAGGGGTAATTTTAGATGATTGGCTTTAAGGCATTAACAGCATTGTGTGGCAAAAGCTGATAGGCCAAGAAATGCTTATAATGTGTAGTAATTAGAAAATAGTTTGGCTTCTGATTTTGACAGTGTGAATTGTAACATCTGTACTGTCTCACCCTTCACATCAGGCTGAAAATGGAATAACTTCTCAATTTCTCCTCCCAGTTGCCCCATCTCTGGGTCAGAAAAAGGAATAATCGGACAAATTGGTGCCTCAGATGTGAGGCAGATAACTTGGCTAATTTTGTCTGACCTGTTGGAATGCCTTGAGGTTATTTTTGTAATGTGCTGTTGAAAAAAGTGCTATCCTGGAATTATAATTCTCTTGCAAAAAGAGAGGAGTTGGATTTCTACCCTCATTGATGGCTCAGTCAGGACTGAGATCTGACAAATGTGTAATGATTTACTATTATTTTTCCTCCCCTAACACAAACAGAAATAGAACTTCAATGTCTTCTGACAAAATTTTTCAGTAAAAGGATTGTGTACAAGGATGGAAGTCAGCTCTAAGAATTTCCTCAATAATTCTGCTACTCCAAAAGCAGTTACTCTTTTCACACTAGAGGCCAAAGGGTCTCAGGATTAATTAAAAAATGTACCAAACCTTCCATGTTTTGCGAAGACCGTAAACTGTTCTGGTTTAGGGTAGTGTTTATCTTACATTTAGCAATGACCTAAATATGCAATTTAGCAATATGAACTAAAAATATAACTGGGATGTTTCTGGACAGGAGCACTGGTCAAGAAGTGGTTCAGTCTATCCACATAATTTGTAAGATTCTGCAGAAGATTTTTTTTGTGGCAAGACCTATTTCTGTAGAGATTAAGCTTAAGTCAAACAATGGTTTTCAAGCTTACTGACTAATGCAATAACTGAAAATTATATGAAAATCGATTCTGAAAACATTACAAACCCCAAAGTAGAATATATATGGCATGCCTAATGCGTGTTTAGTACTGTGTCAGCACCTAGAGCATTGTCCTATGTTAATTACTGAAGATGAAAACTGACTGGGGAAATGGATCAATGCTGCATTACTACATCAAAAGGGATCAGTTTCCATGTGACTATAAACTCAAAAGGCAATTTAAACGACCAAGCTGAGGATTATAAAGTTGATTCCCTTTAACATACATATACAAACATTAATCCCACTATCCATTTTCTGCCTCCTGCTTTTTCCCTGATGTCCTTTGGATCAGACATGGATTCAATGCAAAAGGAGAAGCCTCAGATCTTGAGACAGGTTGAGTTTGTTGCGTCCCTTCCTAGGTAAAGCCCATCTCTGTTGTGGTCAGGTTTTCATGGAGACTGGGGTAACATTTTATATTTCTCCCACTCTCAGTGTAGGTTCTCAACTATCCTGTGTGGGACTGGACACCCAAATTTCCTGTTGAAATGTAGTTAGCAGCTATGCAATACTCCAGAAAGCTTATCAGAGACAGTGGTTTAAGATAAGAAACCAAGTACTGAATGTGGTATGAATCACTGCAAGGCTGGGCCTACTTATGCGTCTGTAACCTATAACCTATAGAGCCTATAACCTCTGCTGGCCTCTGGACACAGTGCCACTGTGCACACATCCCGGTATAGACAGCAGCCAAACTTTCTGAGAAATAGTTTTTCAGCTCCTCCTGTATACTCTGACTTATTCCTGAACTGGGAGAACTACTGATGAAATGAGGCCCTTGAACTCTCCAAGATTTCTCAGAAACAACATCTGTGGCATCATCCCAAAGTGCTGATGTCTTTTACACTCCTGCTGGTGTTTCTCAAGTGCATATTCAGAGATTAAATCAGTCCTGAGAAGCAGCAAGGAGGTCTTGATGACTGATTGATGCTTCCTAGGTGAGGTCAGGAACGCCATTTAACAGCAGCCAAGGATTTGTCACAAGGCAGGTGGACACTACCATGGTTCCAAAATCGCTAAGTCTTAGCTAATGAAGCATAATACAAAACTGCCTGATTTAGAAAAGGACAATTGTAAGAGCTTTGTTTGTACATACTGACTGGGAATAACTCTTTAAAAATGAAAAGACATCTTTAACTAAAGATACAGGGCATTACATTAAGTAGACATGACACTGTGAACACTGAACTACATTTCTAATTATGAGCTTAAATTTTTAAATATCCAAACAGTGTTACAAGCATTACTATGAATTACTGTAGAACTGTTGAAGAGTCATGAGGTCTGGTGTTTGCCTTCAAATAAGCAATACCAAAGAAATTCGAGTTAAACACTATCTTCTTCTCTGCTATTTTATGCACTCTAGGTTATGCTGTCTATTCTCTTTGCTGGGAAAACTTGACCAGAGAGAAAGAGTATTTCAGTGTATTTGAATACTGGCCTGAAGATAGAAAGTCAAGACATGATTTTCTGAGTTATTTTTTTACACATATCTTGACAACAATCTCTTTACTCACCTGCATTTGTGTTTGATCCTTGTAGTAGTACTGTCAGGGTCTCCATAACCAATAAAGCCAGCTGCTTTTGGTCCTCAAATGAACTGTTTCTTGAATCCACTACAAAAAAAAAAAAAAAATCAGAAGCTAAAGTCATAGAAAATATCACTATTTTCAAATATGCCTCTTGATACTTTCCACCAACAAAAACTTTGATTTTCGTTGCTTGCCCAGAGAGCATGCAGCCCCACCATTTTCCAAAGCAAGTTGAGATTTAGTCTACACATGCATTCCTGGGAAAGTTTAACTATGAATCATAGGAAAAGTTAATTTTATAAAGAAAAGAATTTAAACAGAAGTTTTAGAGCACTGTGAACTCCCCTGAGAGTGCCTGATATGGCAGCTATTGTTTTTTCAAGCCACAAAACTGCAAGTTGAAGATGAACTGCATCTGTTTTTGTTCAGTTTCAGTATGTGAAGAGAGAAATTCCACACAAAACTACACTCACATAATTACAGCAAACATGCTGACTGCTCAACAGGTGTAACAGACCAGCACTGCAAGTGGCATAGAACACACGGAGTAACACTCCGGGAAAAACAGTGGGGTTTTGTTATTTTAAATTACTCCAATAAAAAGTAAACCCCAAGGCAAGGCCAGGTGCACCCAGGCAGCACCCTAACTAGATGACGACTTCATCTGTTTATTTACAGGAACTGATTGTTTTTCAATGGAGTTGCTGGCAACAAAGCTTTGTAACTAACCTACAGCTACCACTCACTAATGAAGCTTCACACAATTAAACCCAGGTGAAACATCCAGCAACTATGGTTAAAAATTAAATGTCATGGATGCACAGAAGCTCAATTGCAGTTTGAATGAAGAATGTAAAAACAATTGTCTGCGTGTGCATGTATGCTCCTACGGCATGTGTAAGAGCCTGCTCTGCAGGCCTAGCAGCTCTGCAGCTTATCTGGGATGCTCCAGTGCAGAGATAATTGATCTGAACAATTATTTTTTTAATGCTTAGAAAAATGTAGACCCAGCTTATAAAAAAGACTCCTATTAAGAGCTCAGATATGCACTCTATAGTATTTTTTCAAAGCTGGGGCTAAACAAAAAGGTACAAAGTACCTTTTGTTAAGAACACTGATACTACAGTATTGCTCCTTTACTTTATTCACATCAAGTAACTAATATTGAACCAGTACATCAAAAAAACATTTAAAAAGGAAAATATGAGCTCCTACTACTTTGCATTCATACAGCATCATTCCATTAAAGCTAGCCTCGAGCTACTCTCAAGAAACTGAGAGAAGCAATTCCAATGAGCTTTTAAGATAGCACAGCAGTCCTCAGCAGAATTCAGCCCTTGAGGTACATGTTCAGACTCTCTCGTTTCTCCTAAATGTTAGACTCCACTATTTCCAGCCAAAAAAGACAAGTATTAGCAAAATGGAAAAGGACACACTACCTTGATCATTCAGTGCCTGAGTGGGATCTTTCAAAAGAGCTGCATATTTATGAAGCAGATTTACCATCACCTCCAGAAGCCCCACTTCCCTGAAGACATCCTTAAAGATGTAGTCATGACGAGTGAACTTCAGGAGTGTCTTCATGGCAATGATGCTACACTGAAAAGAAGTGCTGGATTTTAAAAGGATGCTCACACTGATCAGTTCTTTACAGGGTATGTAATTCAAGCTGAAGACAACCAATTCCAGCATCTCAAAGTATTTGGTCTGCACTTCTGGAAGTTTAGGAATTTTCTCTGCAAACTGAGACAATGTGTGCTGCGATTCCAAAATGAAGTAGTTGGCACTGTCTGCCATATAAATATTCGTGATGGCATCAAGGATGATTTGTGCTAGATAGTTGGTTTTTGCTCTCAAAAATGCATTCTGGAGGACAGAAAATGCTTGAATATTCCTCACACTATGACCTAAATCAGGAAACAAAGTGGGACGGGAGGAAAAAGGAAAGAGAAAGTTCTTAATCATCATAAACAATGAATACACTTATTAATAATGATCCATGCATTTTAATAAGTGGGAATAAAATACCAGTATATGAGGTCACTTTTAATTAAAAAAAAAAAAATCATTAAAACTAACTTCAAAAAAGCCTCTACACAACCACTTACACTGCAAATTCCACAACCTACTATTCTTTAAGATGGCATCTTCATCTTTGATAGCAGGAGTTTATATAAGCAGGTAAAGATGTTGATCAAAGAATTTCTTTAAAATAGATAAGTGCACCGATTTAGTGTTGAAATGTACACGAGATATAGTCTTAGAGACAAAGTAAAGCCTGCCCATCATATACCCAGGCCATAGGAGAACTCATTATAGCAACAATTATACGTTCTGTATTCTGTAATGCAGAATGCAACCCTTGCAGCTGGGAATCAAAAAACTTTGGCAGGGTCCAGTACTATTAAAAATTAAGGAATTAAAACATAGGGAAAGAGCTGTAAAGGATAAAGCAGCTCTAATATTAGCACACAAACATCTCACATCTTTAAAGCTCAGACACATTTCCTCTTGTAAGTACCTTCAAGTTGACTAAAATCTCATTCATTCAGCTAAAGAATACATAATTTATGAGTGCTCCCCAAAATTTTCTATGGGTAGATATTCTACTCAAAAGATGCCTTAAATTCAACTTTTTAAAACCTCTGTAGGAATAATACAAGACACAGTGGACAGATCCCACAATACAGAAAACAACTAACGGTAAAAAATTACTACAAAATGAACAATCAGGAGTGAGAACTTTAAAGACATTCTAAACAAAGCATTTAGGATTTTTCAAATAAAGGTATATGCCCAACTGAACCTGATTTGAAAACCCTTTCATAAACAAAAATTTTTTATTTATTACATATTCTCTATGGCACACTACTCTCTTCATTTCTGTAAACTAAGTTGTCCAATTGAACAGTAAATTCAATTATCTTCATGCCTAGCCTCCCCACCGTCCTGTCAGTATTTCTCCAGAAGGCAAGAGAAAACTCCCTTGTAAATGAACATGGAACAATTTCAAATCTGGAAGAGTATTAGTTACACTGCAAGTCACACTCAGTTGTTCCTAAAAGGACTTCTTTAAATGCTTTCTTTACTATGAAAAATGTTCAAATGAGGGGATTTAGAGCTTATTAAATGTGACAGGAACATAGGAGTGTCAGATACAACTATTTCTATTCTAACTTAGTATCAATAGTTTTTCCAGGTAATCAAGCAGATTAATAATTATTTTTGATTATTAGGACCCCTGAAGAAAACAAATTCTAACCAGCTCTTCAGAGTTCAAGAACTAAAAGGATTTAAACAGAAGTAATTGAGAAAATGAATAAATTGGAAAACACAGTCTTCAAGAAGAGACAAATTGCCAACATTATGAAAAGCAGGTAAAAGGAACAAATATCACAAAGTTAAAAAACTCTCTTGCAGACTGCAACAGACCATGGTTCTCTCATAACATTGTACCAGAACAGCTGATCAACATAAAAAAATTAATATTATAATCAAAACATGGAGAAATTAAACTCTGAGTGTTCACCTTCTTCCTCTATTTAGTGCAAAAAACAATTCCTAAGAACAATGAACTCTCTCCATAGCAGAGAAAGGAAGTCACTGTCCAAGGAACCCAGGATGTATATTCATTAGTCTATAAATCTATAAATGCAATCCTATAACAAACTTGTCTTGTGCAGTGGTATATCTCATAAGAAGTTCAACAAACTAGCTCCACAGTCACTATTAAATTCCAAACTCCTTAGTTACATACAAGACTAACTTGAATCTTAATTTTATGCACAGGATATGAAACATAAGTTTATTTTTATACAACCTTTTCTCCCCCAAGACTTCCTCAACCTTATCTCCAAATCATAATTGACTGTGGTTTCAAGCACACCACAGATTTTATCACTCTGATCACACTGGTGATGAAATAACAGATTTCAGCTCACAAGTTACATTTGCCTGAGCTGACAAAAGCTAACAGAAAGCAAACTGGGGTGGGGGAAGGATTAGCACATCAGCCCTTCATATCAGTTCAGTAAGAGCAGCTTAAAATATCATAAATCAAATCAGTGCATCTCTCCAAAAAGATAATCTCTTCAAATCTCCATGTAGAAAACTGTCAGCTTTGCAGTTAAGAGGCTGGACCTGTCCTCAAAGACAAAAGCCCTAAGCTTTCTTCTTTGGGTACCAATCCCAAAATAAAATCTTTGAGACCAAAATAACTGAGTATTTGATACACAATTGTAGATAAAGAACCTAGACTTGGTTGCAAAAGGTTTGTGCAATACACAGTTGCTCTGCATCTTGTCACTTGCATTTGGAGCAACAAAAAAGTAAGCAGAGAAAGAAAGCAGACTCACCTTTGCCTGCAGGCTGTGGGACTGCAAACCCAGGTAGCAGGAAAGGTACTCCAGTGGTAACACCCGCTGGCTTTAATTCAGTGACACCGTATGTTGTTAAGGAAGTTATCAAATTAACTAAGTCCTTCAAAGCATCCTTAGATTCAGCTTCTTTTGCCTGTTCTAATCTAAAGAAAATACAACAGATCAAGTTAGCACCACTAGTTTATCTGAACTCAAATCACTTTAGTAAGATTTGTTTTATTCTATCAATTTAGAGAACAGTTTTACTGCCTTATTCCTACAGTATTTTCCATATTCATGTGTCATACCATTTGGTCAAACATTGGACTTTTAAGAGCAAACAGTTATTTGCCATAGGAATTTACCTCATAAATCTCTCCTTGATCTCAACAAGTTCTGCTAAAAACCAAGAGACATGAAAATTACACTAAAATTACATGAAAAATCCTCTTACAGACATGATGATAACTGTATAGGAAAGTATGTAGATAGTCTGTAATTGAACAGATCTGTAATTAACTTGCTAGATTACATCTGCCACTTTGAGAGTGAGTATTTTGTGCTAATGAAATGGTATCTTGGAAAAGGCCTAGCACTTAGAAGCATGGGATGAAGCACCCTCACTAAAACTACAAACTCTTACCACCTTTGAACACAAAAGAATGGAAATGTTAACCTCCCATTCCAACCACTGTTTACTGACAGGAACACAATATCAGATCAAACTCTAAAAACCAACTCTGAATCATAAAACCATCCTCATTTTCCTGCTCCTTCACCACAAATAAAACCCTGTTTAATTATGTACTAACTCTGTAGATCTCAGGAGTAAACTGGGGATCACATTCTTCTATTTGCTCTGGCAGTGCAAGCTCTATTTTGCTTCTTGCTGACAAGTGATTGTGGGAGCCCTTTACAAGCAGCTCATTCTGCATCCTCCATCTTCTTCTCAGTCAGACATGGCTGAGGAAGGAACCTCCTTCAAACAGTCACTACAAAAGCGCTGAGCTCACCTATGATCATTCCACTAATCCTCCACATGCCCTGCCCTTTCACATCATCCAGGTGAAATTACCAAAGTGCTCCTCTTGTCCCCACAGATCTCCTGGAATTTCTTATTGAGTCACCTTCTTCACACATGCTTCTGCTTTTCCAGCACCAAAGCCTTTCCTCTTTGCAGCTTGAGACCCAGTGTCCAGATTTCATACCCTTAACATGACATTTACCTTCACAAAAGTCGCCCAGAGCTGACCAAGTCTCTGTGGGCAGGTTTGAGCCAAAACAGAGAGAATACATTACTGTGATCCATCGCATAAGCCCAGTACATGGACTTACTCAAGAGCACTGTTTTTTGAAAGAAACTATTTTCTTCTAGAAAACTACCTCAGGAAGAAATGAAGATAACACATTTCCATGTTATTAACCTTTACTGATGATCCCAGGTGTCCTCCTTTTTCAATGAGACATGTAAATCCCCAGTCTTCCTATGCATTTGGCAGGGATCCCCCATTCTTCGATTTAAGGATGAGCAAGCTCAGGAGAGAACTTGTTTAAAACACTTGATCTACAGAGAATCACTTTGGTGCCTCAACATGTAACATGACAGCATGTTTGCCTCATATTTCCCCTAAACTCTGGTTTCAAAGTTTCTGGAAAACAACTGCATTTGAATTATACTGCCTTGAATTATTGCATTAGTAAATATAATATACTCCAAAACTCCAGTTAGAGGACAAGAAATTCCTTAACAGGTGCTTTTGTGGCACCAAAGGTAACTTATGAATAACTTTAAGTGTGATAAAAAATTTCAAATGCCATGTCTATGTCGGGTATCCATCTAAAACAAACAAAAAAATCCCCCTCAGAAGTATACAACGTATACAATTTAATTCAAATATTTGGGTGCCAAAACTCAGCATACTAACACCAAAAACAGGGAGATAATATTAACATTTCTCAGTAATAATGTCTTAAGCATCTTTGACTCAAATATACTTTGTTAGGTGTATACTCATAGTTATGCAGTATATACCTTGGATTTGTAAAATGTATGTATTTTACAAGAGCAACAGTTAAACTTTCTTCTTCAGAATTTCATATCCAAACAAAGCAACATAGATTGCCCATAGATTTTACAACAGACACTCTTTTCTTTCTCAGTCAGAAAATTAAAGAAGTTTCTTTTCATGGAAAGAAAGAAAAAAAGAGATTATGGATAGATTATACACCCAAGGTTTTTTGGGCAGGCATTTCATTAATAAAATTATTCCCTCATAGTATGCACCACATTTTCCTACGCAATTTTTCATTATGAAAGCATGATAAGACAATAATATAATCCTAGAATTATTTAGGTTGGAAAAGACCTTCAAGATCATTGAGTCCAGCTGTTAACCCAACACTGCCAAGCCGACCACTAAACCACCTCCTTAGACAAAACAAAAACGCCAACCATACTCAAAAGTCACTAGCTGCAGCCAAAATTTTATGTCCTGGATTCTCTCTAAATATAATATATTCTCTCTAAATAAAGAAAACAACTATTTTCTTTACAAAGCAAGAAACATTTAGTAATAAGCCAGTACTAAAGAACAAAAAGTTAAAGACTGTAGTTTCATAAATGGAGAGGAGCACAGAATTCAATGTTTTGAATATCTAATATCTTGTCCTAATATCTTCATTCCATAATGATCTATAATCAATTATTTGTTTAAACCTATTCATGTACTCTTTATTAAGAAAACATTTTTTGAAAAGAGTTCAGTGATCTGTGCATTTCTTCAACTACTTTTGCCTACCTGAGGAGGAGGTCACAGAGGAAGTTGTATCCTTGCCATATCCTAAAATCATCCAACAACGTTTGGGATACATCACTGGAGTCCTTGAGAAAACAAGAAAGTCCAGCAAACATCTCAACTATTTCTAGGGGAGAAAGGTCATCAGACTGCTGCATGTTCTGGACACACGTGGACAAACATTCCTTTTCTGAAAAGAATTGCAGTGGAGAAATTTAGGATTTTACTGACATTAATGACAGCAAGAAGCATAACTAACACATAAAACACAGCAATAAGGTAACTTATTCAAGCATCTCTTGTCACAGAACATTTAATATCACTTGAGGATGAGAAGGATTCTCAAGTGGCTTTAGATCAGAACCCTGACCTCTTTTTGCCAACTCCTTCCTCCCTTTTACAACCTTTACTCTTGTAAGGAGAAAATTGTGTAGATAAATACTAATATTTACCTAAAAATTCTGACCAGGTAACTCAACAGAATAAAAAGACAAATACGACAACCATAAGTAATTCAAAACCTTTTTTTAAAAAAACACAAAGTTATACAATGCACTGACTCAAAGTGTTATTAAAAGCCTACATATAAACTTTTACATCATGTCATCTTATTCCTACTCTGGTTAGCATTTCATTGGCTGGCATCAGAGAGATAACTTGTCTTGCTCTGCATAATTCTCACATTCCATCAGTTCATTAAGTCAGTAACAGAAAGTTTTCTCAAATCTATAGTGAGAAGTTAAGTTGCACTCTGTTTTAAAGATGCTCTCTTTAATTATTTGCTATTTTAACTTTGCAGTATGCACAACACAAACACGAATCTTTCTAGCTAGACTGATAACAAAATTTCCCAGAGATTAAATCAGAGCATGAGAGGGTGAAAGGATGCTTCTTTGCATATGATGAAATATCTTAAATTTTTCCTGAATATAAGATGAGCCTTGTGACAGATGTTGTTATCTCTCAAGTCAGGTTCACTTTTTTAATCAGAAAGCAAGAGGCAATGCTGACTGGTTTTCTTTTTAAGATTTCATCTCACTTTTTAAAGAACCTAGAGTATCTTTTCACATGCCAGTTTCATTCCTCTGTGGATCAAGCCCATAGACAAAAGCAATAATGGTAACCGCTGTAATATGCCAAATGACAGTCAAAACTCCAGTTATTTTCTTTGTTGCAATTAATAACATCTTCACACATACATACACCTTCTACACTCATCAAAAGCCCACTAGAAGCCTATCACCTTGTAAGTCCTATCTAAAACCACTCAACTTGTGGCTATGCTGTGCTTTTGAGCGATACTGTACATTCACATCTTTCTGACTGGAATTGGAAACACACTGCTAGCACAAGAAAAAGCACAGACTGAAATTTTCTGTGAAGTATGTGGGAGCAGGGTGATGTATTTAATAAACCATTAAAGTGGTTCTGCAGAGCCTTGTAACTACTTGCTTCTCAGAGTGTGAGCAGCCCAAAATTGTGAGTTTCTTTTCTTCCAGTAGGTGTACACTGCTAAAATATATAAGGATGTTAGTTCACTTCAATACTCAGTCCAGTTTAAAAACTACAAATGCTTCCAATGTAGCCTAAGAACAACATCCTTGGGTTGGGAAAGCTGGGCTGGACCACAGGGGAGGAAGACAGCTGCCTGTTAAGATTTACTGCACCTTCACAGCAAATATTTTTCAATACAGGCAGTCACTGAAGTTACTGAAAGCCTTTCCTTTTGCTTACCACAAACTCCACACCAAAACATGAGAGGAAATATCCTTCCAGGTTAAATTGAAATTCAATGAGACAAGACTCAGCAAAGATCACCTCTCACTACACAAGGGCTTAGAAATGTTACCTGTATGTAAATAAGTACATGTCCAAACTAAAAGCCTGGAAGTTTCCCTATTATTTTCATGCCTATTTCCCAAATAAAACTATGAAAGAGCAGCAGAAAAAAATCCCGATAAATACTACTGAGGAAAGACACATACCATGGATGTATTTCACTACATTGACACTAAGGCCATGACGAGATATGGTCATTAGTACTTCTCCTGCACTCTTCCTCCAAGGCAGGTTATAGGGAGGGCACCATGAGGTTATTGCACTGAACAAAAGCTGGAGATCATCCTTCTGAGCCAGTTCTTCCGCCGGGGACACAAAACTGCACAATTTTACCAGGATCTGAAACAGGAAGTCATTCAACAACTAGCATTAATACCTTCATCATTCCTAATTTTGCCTGGACTTAGTAAAAAGTGAAACATTCTTCCATTAAGGAAACACATTAAAAAAGGTAATGTGCCATTTTCCTTTGTGTGTTTCTGTACTCTGAGCACAAGACAAGGTTACTTGACACATGGTTATTCCAAGTCCCAATTCAGTTTAAAATGCTTACCAGAAGACTGGAAGCAGAGTTTAAATCTTTTAGGCTGACACAGCATAATCGCATGGACACTAGGATATTCCATTCTTGGAGAATCTGCCAGGTGCCTAATTTGCCGGTCTAAATTCTGCACTAAGGGAGAAGCTCTATGAGGCAAACTGCTGTATCCCTTCCTAAAGCAGGAAGAAGGCTATTGATGGGTTGTTGGCAGAGCAGCAACCATAACATCTTGGTCAAATTAAGTTTGTCAGGAAAGGCTACAGGAAAACTGCAGACCTACCTGAATAACTGGCACCTGGATCTGAATTTCCTAATTACCAAAACAAAATGCAGCCATACAAATGAAGCTACTACGTCGCACTCCCTTTTCTGCATGTTTTGAGGATGTCTGATCTTTTGCATCTTGAGCAGGAAAAATTCAGGCTCCCTCTCAGAAAACTGGAGGGGAAGGTCTGAAACCTCACCCATTCCAGTCTGTTCATTTGAGAGCACCACTTTATTATCAATATTAATATTTTTTACTGTGTCTATTTCAATCAGTAACAGCCAAAGATAACAGGTACTGGGACCAGTTAGATGAAAACAGAATAGTAGTCCACATGTTGCTTCTTTTAAGTATCTGTGCAGAAGAGCTGCACGTTTCTGTGCAGGAGGTATTTGTCAGAGACAAAAAACAGACAACAAGAGGAAATTTAACCTCAACTGTGCTTGCAGGAAAATCCACCTCTCTCTTAGCCATCAGCTTTTTAAGAATCAAGGAAGAGTAAAACCTGGCTCAAGTGAAAAGTTTCTAGACTGCTCACATGAAGTATTTAGATTCCCCTTGCAAATTCCCTGAGCTATTTTCCCTTTCTTACCTGTACAAAGACTTTCTGTAGTAGCGCTCGGCGCTCTGCGAGAGGTAGTTCATTCTGTGCTCCTCCAACTACCTCAGGCACATGTGGAAGGTCAAAAAACAGATATAGACATTTAACAAGTGTGGAAGGCACTGACATTGTAGTCATGCAGTCCACAGTTTTCTGAGGAGGAAGAAAACACAGCAAAAAATACCAGTTCAGCATATTATATATTCAAAACATCAATAACAATGCAGTTGATTGAAATGCTGGTGTTTCTTTCTCACACCTTTGGTGAGGTGTTGACACAGCCACCATCTACTCTTGAGTGCCTATCCAAACAGTAACTTTAAAAATAAGATTATTTATTTACATGACAACAGCACCTCATAGCCACAGTTCAGAGCAGTCATTGCACGGGACAGAAACAAAACCTGTCAGTCTCTGCCAACAGAAGTTAACAAGATAATTACAAGACCTTCAGCCAAGCCCTCATCACCTATCAATTCTTGCAGCAGGAGAAATGGAAGTGGGAGGAGGACTATTCAATTTATGCCCTCACTTGGCAAGAAGGTGTAAGGAGCCTTAAGAAGCAAGGCAGTAGAAAATATGAAAGCGTCAGTGGGAAGAAAAGACAAATTGATGTGGAGGCTGGTGACATACTAAAACAGAGATGAGAGGATGTGCTGAATACAAAGGCAGATTAGAGCAGAAATAACAAACCACACAGCTGCCCAGTGTACTGCCAGAGACAGCTCCCTGATGGAGGGCAGCACCAGAAGCAGAGGCAGGAATGATTCACTACCACCCACTCATCACTGCTGCTGGCCTTGCTTTTTGCAACTGCTGTGGTCCTCCTCCAGTAAGGTATGCAAAGTTCAAGGTCTGAACTATTTAGGTGCTGTATGTGCCATGCATCTCATGGGGCACTAAGCAGCAGTATGCGAGAAGCCTTTGGGCAGCAATAAAAGTTGCATGCATTATTCAAAAGAACATGATAAATTAAAGTCTCAAAACTACTTTTTTTTCAGGCAACTGAAACCACAAGGAGCTAAAGCAGAAGTCCTGTGGCAGTATAAGAGAAAGAGGATCTTAAAACAGAAAAGCAAAATATAGTTACATTTTTAGTGAGTGTTCATGCAGTTCATTTTATTATTGCTTCTGTCTCTTCCACCCCATAATTTATTTTTAGCTTTGCTGTTTCACACTAACCTGTCCTGATGAAGCTAGTAAATTGATTGTGGTGAGCAGCATCCAACCTCTACTTGCTTCTTCACTTTGATTGACCTCCAGAAACTGGACTATGGCACGACTTGCAGCCTCTGTAGGAGGCAGTAAAAAGAAAAAAAGCAGTAAGAATTCAGTCTGCAGAAGGGAACAACACATCCTCCCAGCAGCCTCAAGCACTGAGCATAAATTCACCTTTACAGCACTACTTGAATAAAGGACTAGGCTTGGGCCTATGCTTTCCAGACACACATCCCAGTCTTACACACACACTTGGCTTTGACACTGACAAGGCTGTAAAAAGTACATTCTTTGGCCAGGCATCATCCTTTGACCAGTAGACAGATTTCAGTAACCTGCAGTGACTTTTCTTTGGGTAGTTTTGCTTTATCAAATACAATATACTTTTTCCAAAGACATGAAGTCACCATCAATTAGTGGCAATAGCTGAAATTTCTGAAAACAAAGCACTGCACTGAAACAACAGTATGGAGGATAATGGGGATTGTAGGGAAGAAGAGGTGCTGAAAGACAAAAGGAATTAAAAAACAGGGGAAAAAGTAAAATTAAGACTATGATCACCAATTACCACATCCCCATCCTACATTTTTTGAGAATGAAAATAGTAACAACTTATGGATAATTCTCATGATTGAGAACCACTTCTGGATGCTATTCCATATCAGCCAGAGCCAAAGACAAATACTCAGCCTAGTAAACAAGTTATCAGCCTCAATAAATAAATCAAGAGAAAATGCAACCCTATTTCACTGCTGCCTGAATACACACTTATGTAAGAATAATGCCAGTTGTGATGTTTGCCCATTACCTTTAAGAGACATCTAAAAACATTTTTCATTAATAACTGTGTATCAATCATCTCCTGTGCTTTTAGTGTCAACTAGGACAGAACAGGAAGGTGAATAATATCACATAAAAAAGAAATTACAAAGGAATTACTAATGGAGGAATAAATCTGCAACTGAAGAAATATCCAATTTTAATATTGGCTTGCTTGCTTCATCTGCTGTTAAGATTCCCCAGCACACATCTGGGAAGGAGTTTATTTGAAAGGCAGCACATTTCATACGGCAAAGTACTTATCAAATTTGTAATATCAAGTACATTGAGAAGATCACTTTCTAAAGCATCACACTGTAAGCTCTGCAGATTTTGTTCATTTATGCAATGGCTCCTCTCTCATGTTTTTGTCTGGCAGACTTTTTCCCATAACAGACTTTTGTACAAAGCAGTGGCTTTTCTAATTCTGCTGCTAAAGTAAGGACAGGCCTACACCACCTCCTTCCATGAGACTGAGATGAAGCTTGAGATACCAAGGTGAAAGGTAAGGGAATTTATAAAACTCACATAAACAAGGACAAGTAGGAATTTCCCAGCATGCTGACCTGAAACTATCAGTGCAAAGCACTGTGTGATTTTGTAGGCCTGTTCTCTTTCTATCCCACCACAGAGAGAACTGGGCAATCAGTCTGCCTGCAAGACTGGTACCAAGCTGGGTGTGCACAGCCTCCTTTGGGCACAGTCTCCAAAGCCACCAGTGGAACAAGGGCTCATTCAGTCATCTTTGAAAGTTAACTCAGGGGTTAAGCCCATGCTTCTGAAAAAGTTGTCATGCTGCTGGCAACCTGGCATAGCAATGGAATACTATAAATAGCAGTTTCAAAACTGTCACTCTTAATTAAGCACTACCTAAAACACAGACAGCATTTTAAGTGCTGGAAGACGTTCTCTTGTCATCTGCTCTGAGCAAATTTGATAGCGCTATCATTTAAGATTAACTTCTATCATCAGCATTAGTCTTAATTTATTCCTTGTACCTTCTCCCTGTTTTTCAAGTGCCCAAGTCATCATTTAATATAACATGCTCTATGTGCCTCACTCAGATGTCCTTAGCTCTTTAACTTCTGCTGCAGAAGAAAGCCAATTCAGGAGCAGGATATGCTAACCAGTAAAAACAGCAAAAAGACAAAGAGAAAAACCTATAAAATAATATGTAAATAAACCTACTATGACAACTGTGCAAGCATGTACACATGAATATTACCATGATTATGTGGTTACATGGTTAATACACGGGATTCATATTTTCCAGCATGGATTCAGTATATATGGGAGAGCGGCTTGGTAGACTCAAACAACATTTGTTTTATGTGTTAAGAGGTGCACTGCATCCTGGACTTCAGAAAACCAACAGGCAGCCAGGAAGGGAATTAAACTCATTCAGATGGGTAGCAAAAATCAGTGCTACAAGCACTGCAAGCAATGTTCTTGTCTATAGCAATAGCATTAAGGGCAAATTCAGTACAAGCTTTTAGTTAGATGGTCTAGAACCATAAACAGCATACTCCTGTATAGCTTATTCTGGAGGGGAATATCAGTGAAAAAAAATACCTGTGTATATGCCAAGAGTGGGAGGGGAGGTGCAGTAAAAGGTATGGATGGGTGTGTCAGGGGGTGGTGAAGGTGAGGCTGAAGTCAGGGATCCGTTTTCTAACAGAGTCTTCTATAAGCCTCTGCTACTTTTGGGAAATGCCTGATGGCACAGCCAGGCACCTAAAGTTACAAAGTACAAATAATTCCAACTACCTAGATAGTAAGAGAGAAGTATCAGCCCAAATAAAAATGTGATGGCACAAAGTCTGCCTTCCATCGCCAGGAGCAGAGTTGGGCTGTCATCACACGTGGCAGATGTGAAGTGGCTGATGCCTTTGCAGTGTGCAGAAATGAAGGGTTGCCCATCCAAAGATAAAACAACTCAACTGTGCCAGCTTTTAGCCTCACTAACACAGATGATAAAAGAAAAGGCTTTCTAGGATCTCGTGGAAAGGCTCTATATTGCACTACACTTGCCTTGCATAAGATCTGGTAGAAAGCACCAAAAATAAATAGAAAGTTAACCAAATGTAGTAAGATATAGGAGTTGTTGATCAGAACTGGCTCCTAATGAATAGTACCAGACAGGACACATCTTTTTCCCTTTCAGAGCAATTTCAATAAACGCAAACCAGAATCACGTTGTAAAGCAAAGACCCCCACAGAACAGGAAAAACAAACATATGAAATGAAAAAAACAATACGTGCAATCCCAGCATGTGAAATCATTTCCAACAGTCTTCTCAGCAAAAGAGAAGTTAACATACCAAAAAGTCTGAAAGCAGCTCCTAACTGCACTTATTTATTGACAGAGCCTCCCTATTAGGAAAACTTGAGACTTTATTAGGAGAGGAGCCTGAAAGGCACCTTAGTGGCAGAAGATGATTCCTTCAACTATTATCTGTAATTCACCCAAATGCATGATGCATTTAAACAAATTATACCAGCTTCTGTGGATTGGGGACAAACATAAAATTAGTTCTGCTGATGTGACAGAGGTAAACTACAGAAAAGAAAAAGAACAATAAAAAGAGAGTGTGCAGATCAATGGAACTTTAAGAAGAATAAAGGTAGGCATTGTCAGAGGCTAAATACAAACCACTGAAGTGGTTTTCTGCAATGATGATAAATGTTTATCAGCTTGATCTCCCAAAATGGTTTGGAGATGAGATAACGATAGTCTTTCAGCAGACCTGCTAGAAAAATGCCTGAAGAGGTTAAAAGCATTTTCAGCGGTGAAACAGTTTGAGTAGATCTGTGAAATTAAGAGGAAAAGAAAGAAACTGGGGGTAGAATCCCTCCTCCCACAAAAAACCACAAACCAAAAAAACTTAAATAAACCAAACAAAGAAAGAAAAACCCCAAAAAACCTAAAAAGGGTGAGAAAAAAACCAAACTGAAAACAAACCAACCTGCCTCTCCTTCCCCCCCACAAAATAACCCTTTAGAAAAGACAAAATCACTACAACATTCAGAGGGTATAAAGAATTGAAAGTGCTGGAAGGATTAGCTGAATAGGCTAGCAGTACAGTAAAAAATAAATTTAGCATTCAATAGTAAATACTAAAACAAATACAAACAGAAAATGTTGTAAATATGAAATTAAAAACTGACTGAAATTAATGGCAACAAAACTTAACTAAACTTAAAAGGTGCACTAAACAGTGATGTACACTAACTAGCCAAATAAAATCATAAAAAAAGCAAATGAACTTTTGAAACTGTCTTTGAAAAGAGGCTTAAGTTTCCAGACCTGTGATGTACCACTTCACTTTCTCATTGTTCAGTTTGCTACCCTTCCTCAGTTTCACCTGTCTTTGCAACCTCTTATTCATATTCTGTCTACAGTATGACACTGCAGGTAGCAGGACTGCCCATTGCTTCAGGAATCATTCTGAATCTCCCTGGGATAAATGCATTAAATAATGGGCCCGGATTGGATGTCATTTGGTGGGTTCCAGATGCAGAGTTAGAAACCCATGTTAGTAAAAATGGAATAATCACTACCAGGTCCCAAATCACAGGTTTGCACACCCTCAACTGATGAAATATGAGCAGCTGCTTAGAAGTGAGAGAAAGGGGTTGGTTAGAGCCCAGTGCTAATAACATCGAGGTTCACTTCACGTAGGGGCCACTGACTTAAGAGTGGCTTCCTTCCAACTCAGAATATTCTCCTACTCCTACCTCAGCAGCTTTAGTTTAAAGACATGCTCTTGGGATATCTGCAAAATCACAGAACCACCAATTGCATCCACATCTTTAGAAAAATACATTGAACAAAAGTATTGCTTCCTCTCCAGCCAAAGTAGCCTCTAGGAGCCACATTGGCTCTACCAAGTTTCAGTTGTCTCTGTCCCTTTTTCAGAAGTCTTTTTTAGCTCTAAGCCAGATGCACTTGCTCCCAAAAGAAAGGTTCATTTCAGAACTGAGACTACACTAGAAATAGATGTTTGAATATATATACTTTACATAGTACTACCACAATTTTTTGATCAATTCAGACACAAAATTGGACTTATTTGTGGCAAACATGGAACCTAAAAATCTCAAGTATATAGAGCTATCTCACCCATGACCCCTCCATCTTCTAAACAGATTAGATACTCCTTGGCAAGGGAAACTGTTCATTAATCCTCATAGTTACTGCTGTCACCTGAAAATCATCACTGTTGTACAGCAAAGACTGAAACCCGCAAGATAATTTAACTCAGATTTAACTGTTTTCTCAGTTTTTTCTCACTATCCCTACCAGAGAAATAAAGCAGTTGAAACTGTAGCTGAACACACAACTACAATGGCAATGTTCAGAGACCACTTAAGACAGGGTGCTGGCACAGTTACTACTGAATCACAAAACACTGTTCTGAGAAAACTACTACAGTCTGCCAAGAATAACTGAGATATGCCTCCACCATGGCAGGCATTACTTACACAGCTATTAGCATAAATATTCAAAGGCCTGACGAAAATAATTGCCCTGTGTTCCATTATCAGACGGAGTAGGAAAGGAAAAAAAAAAAAGCAAGGGAAAAAAACCCAAACAACCACAACTGAGAGGCAAGATTTCACCATACCAAATTCCCTGCTATAAAATACTGCCAACACTTTTATAGAAATCAGGTTCTTGCAAAATTTCTTCCCTGTCATTAACTATTGAAAGTTGACTTTTGATTGTATGGAAAGCTTGTCTCTAACACAGGCTCGGCTATTTTGTTGACCTACACGGAGCACTTCACACCATCAGGAAGTTGCACTTGTATGTTACCAGAGACATTTCATGCATGTTCTTGTTACTGATTTTTTTACTTTTAAAAACACACTAGGAGATAGTGTGATAGGAAATAGATAATAAAACATCCAAACCACCACCATCAACAAAAAACTACCTCTGACTTGTGACGTTTTAAGAACTGGATTATCTTGGAGCAGCAAGCAGAGCTATGGCTGAAGTAATAAACACACAAAAATGGTTATTCCCAGCAGAATCCAACTGACTAGCAGGCATAACAGATGTTCCTTGGGAAAAAAGGTCAAGTGAACACCTCCATTCTGCCAGCACGGCTGTTGGACATTTATTTCCCCCAATACTCAAAGAAAAGACATTTTGAGCCTGTTTACCCATAGAGAACAGGTTTTGTCTATGATATCTGTTTAGCCATCTGGAATGTTTCACTGTTAGTCACTCTACTTAAAATGGAAATATATTGTAATTGGCACAGTTTGTGACTCCTGACTTCCTGCACAATAATTTTCACAGCCTTTTCCAGTCTTCATTTACCACCAAATTCAAACTGAGAACACAGCACAGATCTTAAAATTATCTAGTAGGCAAAGACTTGATACTTCTTGGAAGCATTCCTCTTCAGAAAAGGAAGTCTAAGAGGAAAGCTAATGAAACTGTCCTCTTGGCACACTGTCCTCAGTTATGCAACTGCCAATACAAGGTCAGGTTCTGATACATTCAGGGGTCAACAGAACCAAATCTCACTCTGCCATTTAACAATCAGAGAAGAAGAGGAGTCCACTGACATTTTTCTAGGGCTGGTAGTGTTGTTCCCAATGTGGGAATTGCTGTACTTTCACATCTTATTAGCTTCCTGGCCAGCAGGTAATTTAAAATGCATAGTTTTGGAATGTTAACATATCCAAGTGACACAACACACCACCAACAGGCACCTCAGGCAAGATACAGCAGCTGTTCACATACATGTTCTTGGCCTCCTTCTCCTAGCAGGTCATGCAACTCAGCTCATGCCTCTCTCTCTCATCTGTTGGAATTTTGTGGAACTCAGCTTTCTCCATAACCTAGGGAGGAAACATCTAATCTCTTCCTCCTCCTCTCTCTCTCAGTCCAAAGGAACAAAAGACAACACATTTTCCTTCCTAAAAATTCTGTTTCTGAGCCTGCACAGTTGTTGTGAATGGCAGCTCACAATATTCTGACTGATCTGAAAATGATGATGCACAGATGTGGGAAAGGCCCCCCTCTTGCCCCATGCAATACCTGTGGACTTATTCGATGCTCTCCGTCGGATTTCAGTCACCATCAATCGTGACACTTGAGTAGTAAACTGCAGGAGGTCAGAAAATTTCTCTGTCATTGTACTTGGAGGAGCATTTCCAAACACCTAAACCAAGAGAAAAATGGATGCATTAAAATCATTCAGTTTACAAGGATCACTAAAAACTATCATGTTTCTTTGAGAAGAGGTATTTTTATGGAAATTACAGATTTTTCTTTACATGCTGCAGCATTATCACTGCACTGGTTTGCACAGTGCATGCTCTAAGATATATTCAGAGCTGGAATTCAGACCTCATTCAGGGAGGTAAAATGTGATGAATGGAGGGGAAAAGAGAGTTGTATATTTTCTTGCAAGATTAAAACCCTGCAGAACCCCAAAAAACTGCGATTGCAGTTAATAAGGGGTAAAGAACAGCTACCAGACCAAATTCTCCAACAGGACTTCTGTTTTTAAGATAACTCCTTTACTACCTACTGGACCTAAACAGAATAACATGTGTTAAGTCTTTTAAAAGGACTAAGAATTAGAAGCACCCTGTTACATCCTTCCACAATAAACTGACAATACCAGGAAGCCTCCCATGTTGCTGATATCCCAAGGACTTACTCTCCTCTTCTGAGATCCTCCTGAACACAACAGCAGGCCTTTTTTAATAAACTGTCACTTAATTCTAATAACTTATTCTTCATGATTAAGCATTGATTTTGTTATTAAATAATGCATTAGATCACATTTAACAGGGAGAAATTTGTTAACTCTGTGGTATTGCACTAAACTGGGAAACACATTATCTCAAAATGGATTAGCTAGTTGCTGCAGTAATTTACTCTTTATTCAAGACTGCACAAAAAAAAGGAGTCTTTATCCACACTTCCAATGTAAAACTTGTACTAAAATGGTCACAACAAACCCATGATATTCATTACCAAACCATGCAATCCAAATTATGCTATCATCACTTGTGTTAATTCTGAAGAAACAGAATAGCCTGCTCAACACCTGAACAGTCTCTGCTTGTTTAAATTTTTCTCCCTTATAGATATTTATTTAACCTTCAGGAGTGTCCCTGACGAACATAAAAGATGACAGTACTTTTTTTTTTTTTTTTTAGCAAAACTTAAGTTCAACAGGTTCCCAAAGGAAGATGTGTTCTACAACTGCACAGTTGATTTGGACTCAACAGCTGCTTCACCCCTGTCTCCCTTCTCTGGGTGACCCAGTTATCCTGTTACAGCTGAGCTGCTGACATACTTGGCTGAGGTCATGCTCAAGTCCAGGGACACCCAGTGAAATTCATGATTACAGCCAACAGGGATGCAAGGCAATTGTGCTGCCAGCTAACCTTGGAACTCCTAAGTCACTGAAGAAGACTTAAAAGGCAGAAGGAAGAATAACCTTTGTAAAAGTTTGACTTCTTACCTCCCTTAGTATCAGTTGCTCTGGCACATCACAAAACAGCCAAAAATATTTTTTCCGTCTACTTGCATTGCAAAGTCATGATGAAATGGAGCCAGAAATACAACACTGAAATGGAACACTCAGTTTCCTCAAAATAAAAATAGTTTTCACCAAAGGCATAAGTATTTCTCACACTGGAAATTTCAACCACCATTATCACTAAAGCAAGCAAATGGGAGACCAGACATTACAGGCAGACAACTGTTTTCTTCAGACCAAGAAAAATACCCCATATTTGAATTGCAGACTACACAACATGCCTAGTACAGACAATCCAAGTTTCCCTAAATATTTCATGATGCCTCCTTTTGCAGTTGTGAGCATCAGCTCCCAATTCATCCAAGAGTCCCTAACTTCCACAAGGCTGTAAGAAGGAAAGAGGGCCTCGAGGTTTGCGTGTTCACAACAAACAGGATTATCTAGACCGGAGTCCACATTATCATCTTGTCATCACTAATTGTTTAAAGCTCTTCCATCCAGACCAAGTCAAGAGGAAAAACTATCGGCCCTGTTACCTGTCCTGAGCTTGCTCAAATCTGTCAGCAGTTCCCAGGAAACGCAGAGAACTCAAAGTTACAATAAAAGTTTAACCGAAGTCAAGTGGATTTTCATTAGTTGCCCCACAACCAAGTTTGCACTATGTAGAATAAACATCTCCATTGGGTATTTGTATACTCTTTGACTAAAAGTGATACCAAAAACCAGGAACAGGATGTTACACATTTTAGCAGTAAATCATCTTTTTAATAAGGAAAAGCAGGGCTCTTTCAAGATAATGTAACAATGTACCACTTATTCGAAACCAGCCTCTTCATCATTCCATCCACTTTTCTCACATACTGCACAAGTGTTACACCACATTGGTAGAGCAGCGCTTCCACAAACTCACTGAACTCTGAAAGAAGCCTTTTGATTATTCTTCCACGGGGCAAATATTTTGCTAATTATGCACCGATTTAGCTTTTCATTACTATGTGATTCACCATTTCATAAGCCTCTCTGAACAATGAAGAAAAAAGAAATGGTCTGTAAATCCACTGATTACCAGAACTAGCAAGATGGTTTTATCCACAGAAGGTTTGAGACATGCTCTATCTATAAACCAAACTTAATAATGCTTTAGCTCTGCTGAATTTACTGATTAATAATCCTCAAAATAAAAAAATAAAAAGGAAATGAAGCTGCATGTCACATACAACTTGAGATACCTCTGATGAAAGGAAAAAACTCAAACTGATGGCTAAGCAAGAAAGCCTCAAAAGAGCTCCTGAATACCCTGGTTATTTAACTGGCTGCCTGCTGCTGGCCACTTGGATGCCTCTGGGAAGCAGAGTTACCTTCTTCACTCTGGATCTCTGCACTCAGCAAAAATAATGCTTCTCCCAGGACTCCTTACTGCATTTTGTGCACACACACACACACACTGATTCCAGTCAAACAAATGCAGCTCCCACTTACAATAGCTCACCACTATGGTATAGGAGACATTCTGGACTACATATTAAGGGATGGCACAGAAGTTTTGATCTGAACTTTACAATTTGTGTGGAGTTTCTCTTCCTAACATAGACATCCCAGTCTTGTAACAAAAAATGCTTTTATGATACACCATTGTTGCAGCAGCCCTCTTGTTAGAGGGTAGAAATGAGCTGAGGCACAGACTTCTTGTTAAACACAGCATGAAAAGGGTCCTGGTTTATTCCTCTCTACAGCTCAGCCATCCTGACTCCAACTATTCACTGACGCTGCCTGCAGCAGCTCCTGCTGGAGGTTTCCCTTGCAGCCTCTCACTGCTGCTTATTTCCTGCTGAACTCTGACTGCAGGGATCAGTGTGCAGACTCCGACTGCAGCTTTTACCTGGCTGGACTGTGACTGCAGGTTCTAACAACAGGCTCTGACTGCAGACCCAGACTGACCTCATAGCAGTGATTCTCTCTCCCCAGGATCCTGCTTCTTCATCCCCTCTCGTTCATGATTCTTCCATCACCAGCCAGCCCACTCCCTTTTATCAGACTTATCTTTCTTGGACACAGCTGTGACCCATCAGGGGTGAGGCTGTACTGGGTAATTAACACAGCTGTTACTTACCAGGGGCAAGGTGACTTATATTCCCTTCTACACACCTTCATAATCTTTGCTTAAGGCAGTAACACAAAAAGTACTCAATCACACTTAAAAATCTTCAGCAGAATAAAGATAACCATGCAAAGTAACTGATGGATGGATTCAGAGTCTGAATTTGAACGAAGCCATTATCTGATCACTTAAAAGATCTGCAGCTAAGGATTGTGTTTGAGAAACAAGAAAAACTTTAGAAAGGAACTTCTAATGATGTTTTAGTAATTCCTGACAGCAAAAGTGCCCCTTCTCAGAGAAAAGTTGTCAGAATTTTAGAGTGAGCCAAGATTTACCATATTTGCTACTGAAAAGCTCTTCCAAGACTCTTCAGAAAATAAGATTTTTTTTCTTGTACTATTTTTTATTCCAATCAGTTTGTCTGGCTGTGACCTGCAGAGTTGCTAAGTTAGCAGGATTGCTCCAAAAACAAGCTGTGACCTCAAGAGTTGGCACTCCAGAAGACATAAAACTAGACAAGCTGAGGAAGCCACAGCAGACTCTGTATGTAAACATCAAGAGAAGAAAGTGGCATTAACCAGGAATTTAAAGAGGTAAACTGCGAAAGTAGAAATAGATGGCATCACAACTGCTCAGCCTTTTGACTACAGGAAAACAAGAATGCCTCTACGTGAAATACAGGGGAAAAATTCCCCCTATAACAGAGACAGGATGAGACTTGACTGATCAAGAAAAATCAGTGTCATTTGGGTTACACTATCCCAGTTCATCAATGACTGATGATAGTTATCAAGGTCTGCAAGAAAGGAAGTGAAAGAGCAGAAACAACATCTGCTTTCCTCAATATGCCAAGCTATGATCCAGATTTTAGAGACTGAAAACTGAAGTGACAACATCTGGCAACAGCCTGGATTTGTGGCACAAAGGACAGCTCCAAGAAGCTCACAAGTTTAAAGGAGGTAAAGCTTGAGGACAGTAATGTTAAAACTAGGAATGTTTAACAGATAACGTTAAACAAGGAAACTGGGGGTGGAGGGGGGTGGGGGCGGGAAGAGAAAAGAGGAAAAAACAACCAGAAGTAGGGCTGAAAACCAAAACATTTGGCAAACACATAAAAATGTGCCTTCAGCACCAAGTTCACTTTAGTAAAGAAGGGTACAAAACAGTCTCTAGGACTCAGAGAAAAGACCCCATAAACAACACTAGATGGATTCTGCAAAGAATAGAAAAGAGACATGGAGAACCTGGGGAAGGAAAAGCTACTACAATAAAGGGGAAAACTAAGGAAAAGAGTAGCCAAGATGCATTCACGCAAATAGAGATCAGAGAAACCATCAATCTGTTCAAGAATATAAACAGTACCTGAGATTACTTAGACAAGAGCTGATTTTGATGAAGTAAAAAGAAAACTTGGGGCTACTGATTTGGTTTTCAGAATGCTTCAGCACACGAGCTGAATGAAGGACAGTTAGAACAAGTGGTGCAAAGACATGAAGTAACTTCAAGTCTAGGCTTCAGCAGAGTCCAGAGGAGGAGCTGAGAATTAAAACAAAGCCAGCAAGTAGCATTAAAGAGGGGGAACATGTATTAAGAAAGAAAACAGGAAAGAGAAAAGGCAGCAACAACGGAAAAATTAAAACTTAACTTTTTTTTTAATCTCAGAAGTCTAATCAAAGTCTTTCCTTATACTGCTGTACATGCACTGCTACACTAGTTTTACTCAAACCCACTAATATCACCAACTGCAATTTCTATAGATAAAATGCCGCTTCTGCCAGTAGTTACCACAAAGGCTAAGAAATGATTCTTCTCCACCTGCAGATCAAAGCGCTGAAGAAGCTCGAGTGGAGGCATTCTATTTTCCAGAAGCATCAGCCTCATGTAACCACCAGAGGGAGATTTCTAAGCATAACTGCATCAAAATAACCTTCATGGGCTCAAGGCAAGATTAAGATTCTACTGTGCTAATTTGTAAAAACAAATCAAGAAAGTCCATAACTAAAGGGCATATAATCCAAGAAGCTAAATCAAAGAGGAGGCATATGAACTGAGCTTACTTCTCCCAAACTCACACAACAGGTTACCAGTAGAAATAAGGCCTAGGGCAACAGCATGGAATTCAAGTGATCCATCCACTAAAGCACACTACCTGGTAGACTGAAAATTCTAGAAATACTATGCTCTGACTAGGATTAATTTTTCGACACAGCACTGTTGTAGTTCAACCTCAACTGGCAGCTAAGCACCACACCAGCTCATTGCTCTCAGGTGGAACAGGGCAGAGAAACAGGAGGGTAAAAGGTAGAAAACTCATGAGTTGAGATAAAGACAGTTTAATAGCGAAAGCAAAAGCCACACAAGCAAAGCAAAACAAGGAATTCATTCACTGCTTTCCATGGGCAAGCAGGTGCCCAGCCTTCTCTCAGAGAGCAGGGCCCTGTCATGAGTGACTTGGGAAGACAAACCACTTTGAACATGCCCCCACCTCCTTCTCCTTCCTCCCCATCTTATAGGCTGAGCCTGACATTGTATGTAAGGGATATCCACTGGGTCAGCTGGGCTCATCGTGCCTCCTCCCAGTTCCATTTGCACTCCCAGTCTCTCTACTGGTGGAGTGGGGTGAGGAGCAGAAAGGCTTTGTCTCTGTGTAAGCAATGCTCAGCAATAACTAAAACATCCCCATCTTATCAGCATTATTTCCAGCACAAATCCAAAACACAGCTCACACTAGCTACTATAAAGAAAATTAACTCTATCCCAGCAAAACCAGCACAAGCATGCAAGCAGCTCAGTGTCCAACATCTTCATAAGCCCTACTTTCATCAACTAAACATCCTCTTAGTTTTTAGATTATTCCAGATCTCTGGGGTAGCATATACAAGCACAAGTACATCACTCAAGAAGTAAGGAGTAAGAGCACACAGCAGGGGGGAAAAAAAGAAAGCTAGATCTGTACCAGTAGGTACTGGTCTTTCACAACCCTGAAACTACAATCAAAATTATTATTCACAATAACTTGGCAGGGGAACTGAGCAATATAAGATATCAGGAGGATTTGATTCCTATTAATTTCAGTGACAGCTGCCATAGTTCTCCCTCCAAACAAAATCTCAGTGCCTGAGTAAAAGTGAGTAGTGAAATATGAATGCCACAGTAAAAGTGGCTATTATACCTTCCCTAGAGATTGCTTGTTCAAAATCTCCCTTGTCCATGAAGGGGGATTCAGACTCAATACACAGAAAAAGGCCTATAAGGGTGATAAGAACATAGAGAATGTATCACATGAGAAATTAAAATTGTTCAGCTTATGTAGTCTAGAAAAACCAAGTTGACAGGACATATTATGATTGCTATCTCTAAATATGCATCAGTACAGTAAATGCAAGGACGGGAGAGAAGTTATTTCGACTCAAGGACAATGCTGTCACACAAAAAAGTGAGTATAAACTTGCTCCCAAAGTTTAGGTTGGAAATGAGATTAGTATAATAGCAGTGAGCACAGCAGAAAAGCTGTCAGTTTACATGCATCTGTGGATTGCACTTGAGAAAAAGTGATAAGAAAAGGAAATCTCCAAAGGTAAGTTTATCCCCTAACACAACACTGTGTGAGGACAAGGGGAAAACTGAAAGGATGCCAACGGGAGAAAACCTGTTGTGCTAGAACCAAAAGGTCTTGGGAATAAAAAATATGAGCAGACAATTCAAACAAAGAAAATGTCTCTTGTGAATGGCCTGGCTTACCCTGTTGAACACTGGTAACATCATGTAAAGCTTTTCCTCCTGCTCTTTCTGGGTCATGTGCCGTGGAGGGTGGCAGAGCTCCGTGAAGAGGCGCCGCAGATGCATCAGGCCCAGCGCGTTGTCCTGGGGGCTGCACTCCTCCTGCCGGGGCCGGCCCATGATCCTCTTCACCATATTCATCTTGGCTGACTTACGGAAGCTCCCTTCTATCCTGCTCAGAGAGGAAAAGGAACTTGCTGAGTACAGGAGACTGAGGCATTGTTCCATCAAAGCCTTTAAAAACATAGCACCCTCTCTCACAATAAGTACCACACTGCAGTTAAGAGCATTAGCTAATCTTGTATGCCAGGCATTGATTAGGATGTGCCTGGAGGATTTAAAACCAACAACTTCAAAAACATCTGATATTCTCCAGCAGAAAGCAGGCTGGCCAGGCTTTGAACACTGCAAAATGCTTTGGTACTTTTTATTGGATGAGCTTTACAACCCTTTGGTGCACATCCCACAGCATTTACAACAGTGTTATCTACATAATGCAAAGTATTCTCAAATTAATTCTAGAATAAAAGCAGTACTTTAAAATCTAATCACACAAGACCTTCCAACTCTCTCAGACATTAGCTTTATCATACAGAGACAAGGTTTTTTTTCCAGGACCTTCCTATGGCAAAGAGACAAAGCTATCCAGTGGAGCTATCATTCATCTCACCCCCCAGATACTGGCCCTGCAGAATAACACCTCAGTCTTCAAAACAACATGGATCAAGTCTTCCAACCGTGCGGCTGAAGTCTATCAGGCAGGACCTTGCATGAGAGGTGTGAGGGTCAGAGCAGATAAATCCTTAAATAGATGTAGCCAATTGGACACTGCAGCAAAAGGGACTAATCTCACAGCCATGTTCACAACAGGGAAGGAGTAAGGGGAATACATGGAAAACAGTTTCTGCTGCATATATAAAGACCACTCACAATGAAATACTCCACAGAATTGCTATGCCTACATCTCACTGCTTAAATGCAGCTGAAAAAGCAAAGGTCAGTAACAGTTGTAAAAATTAATCAAGAGTAGAAAATGCCTTGCAGCAAGAAACTTAAAGCACTTAATTATTTAAATTATCAAAGAGAGGTTACCATGGAGGGTCAATTAATAAAAGGAGAACTGATGATTCCAAAGGTGCTGTAATTAGAGTACCGAAGGGAAAGTAGACATTACTGAAGAACTCCAACCCAAAGATTAAGTTGTGATGAAAGACAGTAGCTGGATGCTAAAGCCAGGAATGTAACATCAATAAAAAACTGGAGCTATGCTTGTAAAAATGAAGGTAATTAGCTACCAAATAAAAACATTAATAAAAGAAAAATATTCTCTCTCTAACCCAAGAATGAGATACCTTTCTGGAACATGTTCTTAAAACATATTCATAAAGTATTTTACTAACACATAGTAAAACATAAGGAACTAATGCTAATGAACATTTTGGTACCATGCAAAAAATAATGCATTAAATGAGAAGCCATCAAAAAAGCTAAGCTAAGTTACAAGCCAACAACTATCAGTTCATGCTGGAAATATGCACTGGCTTTTCACAACTGAAGAAAAATTAGATGGAATTGGATGTTGTCTTTTAGTGTATCATCCTTAAGAAACAGCATAGGTAAGACTTCGAATCAGCATTCATCAAGCAGCTAAAAAATAAAACAGAAACCCGTAGCTTTTCCCAAACTCCTCAGTTTAGGGATGCTTCTCTTGCTGTAACTAACAGAACACCATATCTTAGCTCAAATTTCCAAACCTTTACTGCCTAAACAGCAGGAAAAAAAGTCTGCATCTTCTTCTGCAACATATAAATAACATCCAGATTATTTTTTTTTCCTAGAAGCAACCAAATTCCAAAGTACATACTACTTCTGGAATTATTCCAGAGTTATCTCCTAGTGTGTTTCTCTCCTATTAGAAAAAATGTTAGTGTGGGCTCCAGGCAATGTCATCTGAAATATATTGTACATGAAAGCTGAAAGAATTTCTGTGATGTATTTTTGCCTGCCCAAATCCACGGATATTTTCTCTGATTATCACAGCACACATCATCTATGGAAAGAGAGCTGTTGGATCTGGACCCTAATTAGACCCAAATCTTAAATATATGAAAGTGAACAGTGAAAGAACACTGTTACGTTGCTGTATGCTACTTTACCCTGTACAAATATTTTGACTGAGGCTTTCTTTGTTTAGAATTAGGCCTGCAGGAGAGAAAGCAGTAGACCTAAACCTTTTACTATAAACAAGAAATATCTAGAAAAAAAGATCTTCCTATTCCACTAAGTGAAAGCACCTGCACAATCCTCAGTCAGTTGCAACCATCACATGTCACCTGAATTCAGCATTAAGACCTGGCAGACTCCTTAATGCCAAAAACGAAGATTCCAGTATTTTCAGTAACAGTCACTTCACCTGCTCACAACTGCTTGTTCATAGCACATGACAATCAAGCACCTGGCACAGTAATTAAGAGAAGCAAACTCAAAAGTTAGGGAACACCTGTCTTGTAAATGACTGTAGAGCTTGAATTTGGCCTGGCTCTGCACATGCATTGCAGCAGAGTCTTAAATTGCACACTCACTTCCTACAGCCCCAAAGAGCTTCCTGCCTCCCTCAGCAGCTGCTTCATGAGCAGCTGGTCAGTATCTTGTTACTTCATCCCTCTGAGCATGATGCTACACCTTGATTCCTACAACCTGGACTGAAAGGCTGCTCTGCACTCCATCAGCGCATTTCCTTAGGGATTCTTCTGTCCCACTCAGCCCTGCCAGATGAGAATGCATCACAACCAATAAACCAACTTCCTTTCACAGATATGCCCCAAGTCATTGCAAGAGCCTCAATATCCACACAATGAACACACACGTCCTCTCTTATGCTAAAATTGATGATGTCTAATCATATGGTATCTATTTGAAGATACTTTGGAGAGCAGTTAATCCTACAATCTTGTAATGCTTGGATCTTTCTGCTTCCTTGCATTGTGTCCCTTAGAGACCAGCTGATGTCCTTCTCCTCTCAGCTTGTCATCTTAGAGCTAAACACCCAGCACACAAAGGATGCAATTAGAGGGCAGCTCCAAAAACCTCAAGAGGAGTTTTGTGGAAGCGGCAAGGACAGAAACCTGTTCTCAGCACAGGAGTCTCTTCCCTGCCTCACATTCCCTCTTCTGGCATGTACATCCCACTGTTGCCCCACATTCTTTATTACACAGCCCTGATGAGTTTCTTCCCCCAGCATGTCCAAGCAGGCACACTCTTCATAGGGAACCTGTGAGTTGAACATTCCAGCTGTTGGGTGTTAAGCCGCTTTAAGATGAGGAAGAAGTTAGAAGTTATTCTGAAAAAGCAAACTAAGCAAATGGAAGTTCTATGACACAGTCCCACCGTGACAAGCACATGGTTCATCAGGAGGGTTGAAACATTTCAGCCTATTGTGCCCCACCTTCTGCTACTAGAGCTAAAAATGTGAATTAATGGCAGTTGCAAAGGATCATGTTCTGTATGGACCAAAACTAAAATAACACACTTGATGAGTAGATTACAAATATGCACAATAAAACCATTGCTCTTCTAATAAACATTACCATTTTCTTTCAGTGGTAGAAGCAAAACAATCTCCATGTGAGGAGAAATGAAGCAAGCAGTGAAAGCACAGCATAAGCATCCTCACTTTAAAAAGTCCTTTGTTTTTTTTTTTTTTCACAGGCTGTCAGATGGCTGCACATTTCCCCATGAACATAAGCGAGGCTGACCCATTTGAGCAGCTCTGATATGAAGCCATTCAGCAAGGTTCTTCACTTTTCTGTTAAATTTATAAGTGAATTCCATACGATGAGATTCTCCAGAAATTTCACTGGAGTTAGTGTAAGAGCTAACTTCCACCCTTCAAAATATTTTAAAGTGCTTTCTACTGTTAGTGGAAGCTGTTGGAAAAATGATCATAAATTAAGTTACAGAAAATACCAACAACTTAAAGTTCAAAGACAGACACTGCGAGAAAAACACAACACACACACATAATCATTAACACAAGTCAGGGTATGATAATGTATGGGTAATACTACCACAGCTATCAAAACATTTGTGAAGAAAAAAAGTAGACAGACAGAAGCTGCATGAGACACACTCATTTTCACAACAGCTATTATAGGTCCGAGCTGCGCATCTAGTTCCAAAAGGATGTTATTTAAATAAGCAGCTAGGTAATTATCTGCTTAGTAATTACAGTCACAAGTGTTTCTCCAGGCACTGTACTGGTATTACAGCAGCTTAGCAGTGAAATAGGAATCAACTTCTTTCTTTGCAGATTATAATGGGACACCAGTACATGCCTCCATCCCAGCTATCTCAGGAAAATGAAATTTAAGTCTTCTTGCCATAATGAATCACAAAACTCCATTAGGATCAGTAAATTCCACACCTGTTAGTCCCCCACTAGGCCTGTTACTTCTTTCCTGAATTTCAGATTCCCTACCCATGTAGTTAATACTAACATTCTGAAGATGATCACCAATATGCACTATTCAAAAGGACATTGTATGGCCTTCAAAGGAAACAATAAAGAGCTGTTACTGGCTAGATACACACCCATTTGTGCTTAGAACTGAGCAGGAATAAAAAATTCTCTTTGTAGACAAAAACATCAGCAGGAGGGGAAGCGAGGAACACAACTACTTCCTCCCATTCCCTTCCCCCCCACCAGTCCTGCCACCAAACACAAAACAACTACTGACACACAAAGAAAATCATGCACAAGCAAGCTGTGTTGCTGAAAATGATGCCATGAGCTCTCCCTGACAGACTGAACTGGCACACAAGGCTTTGGGGAATGTTGCCTGGACCCTGTAAGAGAAAGCCTGAAGCCAATCCCGTATTCTGTCCCAGTAATAAAAGTGCCTATTCCCATACTATGATTTCCTCTTGTTAAACATCCAGTCATCTGGCTGAAACAGGAACTATTTCATTGAGAAATCCCCCCAACAGGAAAACACCACCAACTCCCACTCCACCTTTTGTATTGCTAAATATCATTAAGGAAATTAAGGAAGGTGTGCAGGCAAGGATTTGCAAGGTCACACTATTTCAAGGTCATGACTTTTGTGTGTATGGTTTAATTTTTTCCCTCCTTTGCATCGAAATAATTCAAAACTTATCTTAGGGAACCTTATGTTACCACCTAATAACGCCTTTTTTTAGATGAACTAATACAGGTCTGTTTCTATAGGCTGAAGAACTGCTTACAGAGGTGTCTCCGTTCACAGAGTAGTACCCAAACCTGAGAATTCAATGCAGCTGTTTTTTGCTTCAACACCTCTAAAGAACAAACAAAAAAAGCCTTGCTCTCCTGATTCAGGACATGTTTTGCCTGCTCTCTGAATGCCAGTCAGATGACAGCTAAAGATACAATTTCTCTGTTATTTGCAATATTAGAAATGCTATTCTTATGCTCCATCTGACCTTAATGCCTTGAAATCTCTGCAAACGAAAATTCCTAATGCTTCAACAAATATGAAGAACTTTAGTAACTGTTATTGAAAAAGATAAAGATATAAAACATGGACTATCAGTCTTCTTCCATTTCCCACAAATAATTCATGATAATGACACATAACAGCAAGTGCTGATGGAGTAGATTTCCTGTGGTTTGTACCCTCCTGAAGGTTTTATATTCAGTGTAAAAGGACAACATTTAAATAACAGTGATACTTTTGACCTATGCTGCAGGGATGGAGGAGAGCTGTCTTGCTAAAGACTCAAATAATGCACATGTCCTTACTTAATAATAACTTAAATTAAAATGACCTTTAGTTTTATCAACTTCTTGCACTTCATTTTGTTCAAATAAGAAAATAAACTACAGCTTTTGACTTCTACAAATAACCTATTCTTTTCCTGACTTGTTGTGTAAAGCTTGTATTTAGATGATAATTCTGTCACTGCATTTTCTAACGCTTTAACAACTGCATTTCCCAAAATTACTTGCACTACTCTAACAAAATATTTCCAGGCTACAAACACTTCTTTCGCCACTTCCAAAAAATAAAGCTTGTAAACCAGTGTTAAATCCTATCCCAGCTGAAAATAGTGTGCAGTATTTCTCCAAACCGCAGCTGAAGTTGCATCACTTTTCTTTGTTGCTATTTCCACGCAAGAAAAGCATAACTTTGATTCCTCGAGTGCAGCCCCACCACCCAACTGCCCTTGGGACTGAAGATCCTGCTTCAACATCATTGTTCAGAGTAATAGCACAGAACAAGAGTTACCTGGCATGAAGAACTATATGGAGGCAAAGGATGTGACTGCAGTCATTGCTCACAGATATCTGGGGATGGTGTGCAAAACTCACACCTTGATGGAACAGAAGGGAGCCACAAGTTACTTTTACAGAGAGTGAAGATGAGACAGTGCACAAGGAAGCAAATGTGTGCCACCTTTTCCTACGAGGAACAAATCTGTCCACACTGTACCTAGAATGTGATTTTTGGCTGGATGATGATAATTCCACTTCCTACATTTTTATTTAGCACTCATTATGATCTGTCATCACCACGAACCCAATTCTCAGTACTGCTTTTCTTTAAGGAAGCCTTTAACAAGATTTAAGGGCTTACATTTTCTCAGCTCAGAATAAACTGATAACCAAGCTAAAGAATTGAAAATGCCAAAAAAGCAACTGCCAGAAAGCTCAAATGCAGGCCATTTAGACTGGAGACACATTGATTTAAGGTGTCTGACTTTCTACACTTTACATCTTTTTCAACAAAAATGGAAGATGAATTCTTATTTTGTCTTGAATTATGACACACAATCGTAAGAACCAAAGGGTAAATCTGCTGTTGTAAGCATTTGAATAGGTACATCCACCACCTGCTTAAGAGCAGCACTCGAAAAAGGTCAGGGGAAGTAAATGAGTAATTTTTACTTTTCAAAAGCCAAATGGCACTTAATGAATATTGCATCCAACTAGGAGGAGCAGAAAACATCATCTTTGAGGTATCTGTAACAGATGGTCCTTCATCTCTTCACAAAACAAAACCAAGAAATACCATCCAACCCACCCTAAGGCTACCTGAAATCCATATTTGACTGCTGGGTTCTACACACCTTCATCTCTGAATTTAAATGCAAAGCCTTAAACCACCTCATCTGCATATAAACACAGATCTGATTTCCAAAAACCAGTTTAGGTTTGCTAGCCATCAAAGAAGGTGGAAAATTCCGTACCTCAAACTGTTCTTACTCCATGGTATCTACTTAGGTTGGAGAAAAAAGACAATATTAATACCAGAAAAAGGTTTTCAATAATTCGTGCAAGGCAAAAATATATTACCATTGCAGGGCTGAGGACCAAACAAAACTCTTCCTGTGTAAAAGAAGCTTTTCTGCTCTACGAGATGAGGAATGGTCATTCCAGAAAATAAATCCATCTTGCCATGTTTCATTACCCCTAATCATCAGTTACAGTGAAGATCAAAGTACAGAGCTCTATACAGGTATTACGTTAGAAAGGAGACATCTGCATTAGCACCTTCAGGTGGTTCATTCATAGACATCCAGGCTCCAAGAACCATTTGCCCATGCTTGTGCAATCACACCACTGAGGCATTTTTTCCACTCCTCTGACCTGTTCCAGTGTGGTCTCAGAGCCAACAATCCAGCTCTGACTGCCACGAAGTCTGAACTAGCTCCGGACATACTATTCCTCCTCTGCTCAAGGAATGCAAAGGACATTTTTTACCAGAAAAATATGCTAACCGAGGAGACAAAATTATGTGTAACACAAAAATCTTGACAGGCAGAAGCAAAGTCCAACTTGGCTGGAGCAGACACAAAACATGACAAAAATAGAGACATTTCTCACCAACGTGTATTTTTGAAACACTTATTTATAGAAAAATGATGCTTAGTAAGTTAACAGGTTTTGGATTGAGGGAGCAAAAATTGTGTTCTTCAGTGTAACCAGTAAGAATACATTATGAAACCAGTAGATTACTTTTGGAACCTATAATTTATCAGACTAGTGTTAATCTAGAACTTTGTAACTGGACATTTGAGGTTGGAACGATACCCCCATTCACACCTGCTGGTTGGCAAGACAACCAGTAGATAAGCAAACTCAGATTATCTTGCAAACCTCAATACTGGACCCGAAAAACATATCGAGGAAAAGTAAATACTGAAACATCATTTTGATTTTGAGCATATGCTGGTAGAGTAGAAACATTTCAGAAACATTTGCAACTGAGCAAAATCATCTGAAATGGAGGAATTAATGGGAATATTTTATTAGAAGCTTTTGAACCAAATAACCTATGCAGCATCAGGAAAAATATGCAGAACACCACAAAGATAGGTAACAACTGGTTAAAAAAACTCAAAGCAAAACAGAACAGACTATTTGCTGCCTAAATAATCTTGGAGAACAACTTCTAATTGAATTCTTGATGCGTTCCGTGGTAAAATATCTTGAGCATCTTTGAATGCTGATTTTCTTGTTTTGTTTTTGTTTTGTTTTCAAAAGGCCTAAATAAACTGATCTGCATTAATTGGACGAACAGAATACTAGTTACAGCCCATTGGGAACAGAGCAGAACTGAAATTTTAGCTTGATGACCTGAACTGCATGACAATGACTAAACCATGAAATTCAAGAGAGAAATTTCTGCTAAGAAGCCCCTAGAAAACAAAAAGGGGGTGGAGGATGAGAGGGGAGGAGACACACACAGAAAAACCAACAAAAAAGCATAATAATCTGGGATCTGAAGAGACAAGTGTGTGCTTGGTTGGCATGTAGACATCAACAAATGCATAGGAATAAAAACACTGCTCTGGAGAGCGGCTCTTGTATTCGCAGTGAACAAGCAAAGCAAAAAAAAAAGCCTTCTTAGGAAAGTTGTTGCATTTGAATCAATAGTGAAACAATGAGTCACCACCAGGAATGGGGAACAGAGCTTCGGTCTATTCACCTTTCCAAGTAATGAGGAGTGGGAGAGTGCAGTGGGGAAGATGGGGAAGGGAACCGGTGAAATCGGAATAGGAGAGAGCCTGTACATCCTCACAGTAAGGCCATGCAGGAAGCCAAGTAGCCCCAAACAGAACATGTTCAGTGATGACAAGAGTGACTCTAAGCACGGTTCTCATATTTAGCTACAGAAATCACCGAATTTTTTAACAGGAGCACGGTCCCCATTTGTGCTGCTGGTGGTAGTGGGTTTTCTCCTCAACAGCAATCTAAAGCAAAAACTTCCTGCAGCCATGTAAACCAGCCATTCGTACACCGAAAAGAAAAAATTTCTTCTGCCTTTAGGAAATTTGCATATGAATGAGCAGTAAGTAGAAGCCCATTACCTGTAAAATTTGTCTCCATAGAGCTACTCTTGTTTCTAACAACACGGATAAGAAAAACAACAAAATGATCCTACCAGCACATGTTTGGCTGATGTAATAAAATTCCTCTCTCTGCTACCATCGAGGCAGAAAGATTGCAACAAAAACAGCAGCGTATCTGCATTTAAATCAGCATTTAAGCCTGGACACAAATGCTTGTTTATTCCTGAAGCAATAGGAAATAAATAAGGGTGAATAATCCCAACGTTTTAAGCTGCATATTCATAGTATTCCTAAGTGCAAAGCAAAATACAACAGCCCAAGACCTTATAATTAGCAATTCAGCCCAGAGATGAATGAAAAAGCAGCAGAAATACTTGCATACACGTATCTACTTTCTGAAATTAGGATGGTCCAAAGGCATCAACTGAGCTCTACTGAAATCAAGTTCTGTATACAACACAGTACAGAACCAAAGGACCACTTAGGCTGGAAAAGACCTTTAAAATCATCAAGTCCAACCCCTAACCCAGCACTGCCAAGCCCACCACTAAACCATGTTCCCAACTGCCTCATCTGCACATCTTTTAAATACCTCCAGAGATGGTGACTGGAGCAGCCTCTTCTCTGGGCAGCCTCTTTCAATGTTTGATACTCCCTTCTGTGAAGAACTTTTTCCTAATATCCAATCAAAGCCTTTCCCAACACAACTTGAGGACATTTGATGGCCGGGGCCAAGGGGATCCTGAGGTGCATCCAGGCAGATTTGGAGAGGTGATCCTGTCCCCCCTACTTAGCCCTAGGGAGGCCACATCTGGAGTGCTGTGTTCAGTTCTGGGCTCCTTAGGACAAGAAAGACAAGGAGCTGCTGGAGATGGTGAAGGGGAGGGACGCAAAGATGATGAAGGGTCTGGACCACCTCTCATGGAAGGAGGGACTGCAGAAGCTGGACCTGTTTAGTCTGGAGAAGACTGAAGGGCATCTCATTAACGCCCATAAATATCACAAAGGTGGGTGGCCAGAGAATGGTGCCAGACTCTTTGGCAGTGCTCAGTGACAGGATGTGGTGCAATGGCCATGAACTAAACCACAAGAAGTTTCCACCTCAACATAGAGGAGGAACTTCTTCTCACTGAGGGTGGCAGAGCCCTAGAACAAGCTGCCCAGGGAGGTTGTAGAGCCTTCTTCTCTGATGACATTCCAAATCCAACTGGACATGCTCCTATGTCACCTCCTCCAGGTGACCCAGCCTTGGCAGCAGGGGTTGGACTGGATGATCTCCAGAGGTCCCTTCCAACCTTAATGATTCTGTGATTTCTTCTCATTCTGTTACTTGGGATAAGAGACTGACACCTGCCCCACTAGCACCTCCCTTCAGGTAGTTGCAGAGAGGAGCAAGGTCCTCTCCAAGCCTCTTTTCCCCAGGCTATACAAACCCCACTTCCCTCAGCTGCTGTAAGAGGCACCACCACTGGGAAAAACCGTGAAGATTCCTATGCTTTGTGTAACCAAGCAAGTACTATAACAATGGGAGAAAAGTACTGTCTCTTCTTCTCATCTTCCCGCTCTTCTTCTCCTTCCTCTCTCTGTTGGGTGGCAGAAGATGCTCTGGGGATGACAGTCACGAATTGCAGATAAAACAATTCAACCCCTCTCAGCTTCATCTTCAGTCTTCAAACACCTGAGGATTGCAGGTAGAGCTGGATTATGTCTTTGGCTCCAGCCTGGTTTTGGATCCAGCTCCACCAGACTGCACATGGAAACACTTCTCAGGAGCCTCACATGGAGCAGAGTAAAGACGAAAGAGCCGATTGTGAATCTTTCCTTACAGAAAACAGTTCTATCTCCCCAGTAACACAAGAGACTGCGGCTCCCAGAACACAGTCCTGCAGAGAAAGCCTGGGACAGATCCAAGGCAGGACTGAGCTGTTTAGATTTAGAAGTAGCCCATCAGAGCTACAAGGTTTCCATCCCTAGCAGCGAATGTGCCAGAGAAAGGATTAAACAGGAAAAAAATAAAAGAAGGGAAAGAAAAGACAAAACATCCCCCACAAAATAAACACTTAACAAGAAAAAACCGCAAACCTACAAAGCAGACTAAAACTGCAGACTTTTAAAGAAATATTAATTACTCAATGAATGGATTTTTCCAGCTCTCCAGTGAAATTTTTTTCAATGCCACACTTACTAAATGCCTGAAGCGGGTGTAGATATTCTTGTATATTAAAGTTGGTGTCTCTCAAAATGAAAAAGCTGCAACATTTTAGAAAACTCATACTTACTTTACTTATTTTTGATTGCCAATATAGAGGTTGGTATATTTACTATTTACCATAACTACTTTAAAAACTATTCTTATTTTTCTCTTCATTACTCATGTTCTAGCCCTGTTTGGCAACAGTGCCAAAATTAAAGCTGTATTTCGCAGTGAATAAATTATTTCTTAACACCAGTTTGCAGTGTATTACAAGATTAAATAAGACAGCTAGAAATCCCCCCCAAAGTGAGTTTCTCTTATTCAAAGGGAAAAAATGAAACCTATAGCACTCAAGAGAGAGGGAAAATACTATCTTAATACTGTTTTCTCCAACTTTGCTAGATTTCTTAGAAGACGTGTAACATAATTTGATAACAAGCTGGCTTCACAGCAAAACTACTGCACTCGAGGCTCGTATTAGCTGTATTTTGAAAACTATCCATGTGACAAACTAAAATCAATTCTTTTCTTCCTTAGCTGGGATGATAAATGTAAACTATGTACTTTTGACTTACATCTCTAGAGCCAGCATCCTAAACACAGAAAACTATGCACTGGTACATTACCGATTTTATTCAAAAATATCACTAGATTTTGACTAAATGTCTGATCAATCTCAGCTTTGGTTAGCTTCTCCTATAACAGCAAGTCTGACAGCAAGAAGTACAACTTCACACGTCCTAGATATGGAACTAAATTTTAGTTATAAGAGTAGTTGGGATTCCTTTAGGTCTCATCCTACCTTGAATTCTTGAAGTTTAGTGCCAGCATCTTAGTTTTCAAGTCCTCCCCTTGTAAGACACTAGAGAGAGGAGACACGCTCCTGTGCCTTCAGGGCGCTGCCAGTCCTTGGTCAGTAAACATCCCTCTGCCGAGCTTTGTGCCGAGCTTTGTGCCGGCTGTACCAGCGCCCCGGCAGGAGGGATTGTGAGCCAGGAGCAGCTGCTCCCTCCCAGCAGGCTGGGACACCAAGGGCAGGGATCCCTCCTCCTTGCAATGCACAGGCCCCAGTCACTGATACAGCTGCTTCACAGAGAATAAATCAAAATCACACAAGCGCCAGATCAAGATGAAAAACCGTGCGCTCGAGCAAAATGACATCTGGTCGGCAGCACAATCGCTGCAAAGGAGAATGATGTATCATGGCTTACAAATTAATTTGCAAGATGACATTTTCCTGCTTCTCTTATCTCACAGGAAAGTAAATACATTTCAATTTTGGTTACAGCAGAACTAATTATTCTGGGGGAAAAAATAAACCAAGGACAAGAGACACTCCTTACTAGAATCTAGATCAGATGCAATGTGGATTTTCCTGATTAATTCCTCTGCTTTTCAGGGGTTTGTTGTTTTGTTGTGTTTTTTAAACACTGTTTACTATTCTAGCTTGCAATGCTACTTTCATGCACAGCATCATACAATCTAGAACTGCCAGGTGTTTTGTTTCAATGACAAAAACTATTCAGAAGTGGTAGTATTTTCCAAGGAAATCTATTATGTTATCCAAACTTGCATGTTATGTCTCACCACCACACCTGCCCCTTCCCCTAGTAATAATAACCAAAGGCACAGAAAACAAATTACGAATGAAGCTGCAGTTCTCAGAAAAGAATTCTCCCAGAATGATCCTCAAACAACTACAGTGGACACTGCTTTCCAACTAAATTTATCCCAGAAGAAAGCCTGAACATCCACTTATTAAAAGCACAACTACTGACATGGAGCTTATTCACATTTTCCCCCTGGATTCACCTACACATACACATAACACTCACATTAAGGAAATAGACTTCCTTGCTGGAGGAAAAAAAACTAGGAAGAAAACATAAAAAGAGACAGTAATTGTCTATCAAATGCCCTGTAAAGTCATCTACAGGTACAGAAATCACTGAGTAGTTATTTAATGCAAGTCCTTGCTTCTGCAGTTCATCTGTGAAAGTGTATGGGCTCCGTTAGATGACCTGCTCTGTGCTAGGCTGTTTCTGGATGCAAAGACCCTGGGGACAGAACTTACTCCCCACAAGAAAGAAAACAAGACTTTTTCAGTGCTATCCCTTTTTCTCTGGTTTTCTGTTCCTTTTAAGCTTTGACAGTAAGCAGTGTACAGAATGAGGATAACTACTCTTGTTTATTTTTCAGACAAACAATGCAATAAACAGAGTGAAACATAGCAATATCCTGATAAACAAAGGCACATGAAAGAATTAGGTAAATAAATGCTCAATACAAAGATTTAATTGCAACAATGATATCAGAGCAAAGGCTTCTTCTCTTATACATCCATATATGCTTTCACAATTTTATCAAACATTTCTTTCTTTAATTTGATTTTACTTCTCTGTCTTCTTCTAAGGTGACCTTTTAGCAACACCAAAGAGTAAACAGTACTTCTAATATACTCTCACTGCAACAGAGGCAGGTGGTAGCCCACTTCTGCACTATTATTTTCTCACTTACAAAAATTGCTGCACATCAGTTTCATCTCCCAGCACTTTGAACAGTCATTCTTGCATTTATAGGAATGTGCCTTTGAGATTTCTCCCAGCAGCTTCTTGAAATTAAAATCAAACACGGGAAAGCACTAAAACTAGGTTTACTGTGCCTCCAGTTTGTTTCAATTCATGAGACTTAAAAGTCTTTCCTGGGACTGCCTAAGGCTTGCTTTTCACAGGCTATCACTTATCAGCAGTGGCTCCTGCAACATCCCCCCTCCCTTTGGGACAGAAGACAGGACATGAAACTTTCACAGCATTCTCATAATTCCAATTACACCACTGGTACACCACTCTCTGCTGCTAAAGGTGTACCTTCTTAATTTGTAGTTTTGCTAGAAAAACATTTGCTAGGACACCAAGGAGAAAACCATACCCCAAGAAGTCAGGAAAACAGCAGCAGGCATCACAGAAACAAAGAACAGCATTCCCACAGAGATAATCTAAACAGAGATTTTTTTTTTTTTTTTTTTTGCCTCACTATGCTTCACATTCACAAGAAACTATGGCATCACAGATGGGAACATGTCAAAGGGAGTTTCAGGCATTAATCTATTGCTAGGAAAAATTACTGACTCAGTGTGAAATATTGGTGTTTACCTCTAAGGAAGCCATGAAATGAATCTTTTGTGATAACCTGACAACTAAGAAGAGCATACTAGAGCATGGCACACTAACACCCCTTTCTATCACAGGAAATTTAAAACAAAGCAGTATGACAGACTTCTCTGACACCATCCCAAGATGACAATTATTTCCATATTTCATATCTTATTCTACAAAAGCTCTTAAAAAATATGGTCACTCCTCCTTACTCATACATTTTCTCCCTGTGGCAGGATAAAGAAACTGCTACCAATAAACACTGCCTTTCAAGTTCTAGGTTTCAGTTCTGCAGTTTTCTAAAGGATAGAAAAGTACCACAAGCTGTGCTGTGAATGTTGGAAGAGGCCACCCAACGCAGTAAACTCAGCATAATTAGGTTATACACACTGACTGAGCTCCCGTGATATAACAAATAAACACAGGGTGAGTCAGGTCGAGCCAACACACACACTTTGCCTACCCCAGTGACAAACAGCTTTGTATCAACATGCTGGGCTGTCCATTCTCTCTACTCCCTGACATCACCTGCACAGCTCGAATGTAAACTCTACTCCACATACTAAAATCTAAATCAATGGGTGTCATTGACAAACCCAGCCATGACTAGTATGGAAGTCTACTTCAAATGCCTTTCCAAGTGATCCTGAATCCCTATTAAGTGCTCCACAGAACCATTTTTAATAAATTTTGCTCCTGCAATATAGTAATTTAAGGAAGATCCTATTTAAAAAAACCCAAAACATTGCACATATTACACTCAAAAGAACATCCTTCAAAACCTCAAACACTTCTATTTGTATCACTTCTATCCCTTGCCTCCCTTATGCACTAATCTAATTCATCTGTCAAGGAAGCAAACTAATCAGTTTGACACAATTTTCTCCCCGGCAAATTTATGTTGGTTGGCTGTCTTCCCTTATCTCATTATCTCCTATGTGCTCATACACTGCATCACAATTTTTACTATTATCCATGTAGCTGCAGGTAAGTCATGCCACCGCTGGAGAGAAACTCAATGTGGACCCACTGAGAGCTCAGGTCTGAAAGGAACATAGCTACAACCCCAAAACCAAGCTGCTAAGCTCTGCCAGTTCTTGCATGTCCTCAGAACTGGAAGAACAGGATGCATGAAGTGCCAAGGAAATATTTCCTACATAAGTATCTGAATAGCAGATCGGGATTCTAACAAGACAGTCTTCACAGATTCACCAAAGAGTCTGCATTCAACAGGCTGCTTGAAACCAACAGCTTTTACAAAGAGGGAGACTACCATGAGAGGAGATGAACATTTCATCATCTTTTATTCTCCATAAAGTATATGTCTTAAAAAAATCTAAACACAATAGTTTAAAGGGAGCTAGGCATTTTCTATTAAAGCAAAAAGAAAGTATAATTCTGTCAGACCCTCTTGTGGACAGGTTTGTGGGTTTTGTTAATGAATAAAACATTGGAAACAAAAGCAGCAGCACAGAGTTAGAATGAAAGCATTGATGTTGGAGTGCAGGATTTCACATGGAAGGATGTACTTTGGGATTTCTGTCTTTCTGTATGCTTTTGTTAAATTAGAAGTGATACCTCACCCTTGAACACTTTACAACTCTCAGTTTTATATGAAACAAGATAAAGATGGTGAAAATACATCAATGACTAGAGTTCTTGATGAGAGGTGGCAACACTTGCAGTTGTTGAGCTCTACATGCCCCAAAAAGTGATGCCAACTAACATTTCCTTGTCTTTTCCCACGGGGTCACCTCTTCACATTCAGTGTCTGTGACATGCTGCAGCCTTTTTTCACTGTGTTGTTTTCCCTTTTTCTCCAAAATGGGACTGGTATGTCAAAGGATGTCCTAGCAAAGCTTGGACATTGCTCTTCAGTAGCCACACCACACACACATCCCCCTGTGCTTGTAAAGGTAACCAAGATCAGAATCCTTTACAGTAAACCAGACAGATTTAATAGATTTTAACTCAACTGCTTCTACAGAAATTCACCTCTTTGCTTTAGAAGCACTTCAACAGGCCTGCCTCTTCCCCCTTCCCCCCCTCCACTACTCCATCTAATTTTACTTGCTACATTCGTTTTTCATCAGCAAAACCAAGTCTTACTGAATTTACAGTTATACATGCTTTTTTTAATATCGCTAGTTAAAAATTAATCCACTAGGTGATAAATCTACTTAATCCTTGCCAGATTTCCAAAAAACATGGAAGTAAACTAGACTGAATGTTCTAGTTGCAAAAGGAAGCCTCTTGTAGGCTGTAAACATTTGTAGCAGGACTACAGAGCCCTGGGGGAAAACACTCACAGCAAGCACTCTATACAGTTTGTACAAACCCAAATAAACCAGGATATAACACCGAAATACAAGTCACTTAAGGCAGAAGTAGAGATAACATTAACTCTGTGTGGACACAGAATGGACCCTTCCTAGCCTGGCAATTCTACTGAAGACCAGTAGAATTCTTCTCTCAAAAGTAAAAATGAGAGACTTGAGAAATTCAAAGAATCAGGCACTACAGTCTCATGTATTATGATCATTCTTATCCTTTTTTTTAACCTATTGATTAAAACCTCCAAGTTTAATGCAGCTTGTCTCTGAGCATGCATCACACCCACATAACTTTCTGTGACCACCCAGCAATGTATTTCCACAGCATCCCCACAGATAAACAGAATCCTAAATTTTGTTTGGGTAGAGCAATTTTAAGCTGACTGTGTTCTGACAGTGCCTGAATTAACTCCCTTTCTGTGACAGGCAAATGAACTGCTTCACACAGAATTTACTGAAGAGTATGCCAATTACAAATCAAAAGGCAATTTCCACAAAAGCTCTTCAACATTCACGTCACTAACCTCTACAGCATTCCTGGGATCAGGGCAAACAGCTTCAAGAGAACAGGGCCCATTCCTTTCCGAGGTTTCTCTTCAACACCAAAGCTGCTCTCTCACTAGGTAAAAGAGAAAAAGGTTAGAATATAAATGTGACAACCAAGTCACAGAGCTCTGCTCTTCTGAAATGAAAGACGAGTCATCCCTATGACAACTGGACTTTCACAAACTAAGAAATCTTTTAAATAGCTCTGGGAAAAGGAACTGCAGCAAACTAGAAACACACACAGCAGTATTTCTCTGAATAAATGATACTCACTGAGAGCACATGAACTGCTAAAAGAGTTAATACAAAGTGCAAGCCCAGTAATTAATACACTGACATCCCGTGATCAGCAAGAGCATCCCTCTGAGGAACCAAGTGATTTCTCACCATTACAGCAGGGGAATAAGAACTAAGCTACACTGACACTAACCCAGCTGAGCAACTGTGAAGCTACTGAACGTGCAGTTTTCCCTGGCCTCTCCCCTAGTTCGTCTGCCTCTTATTTTCAGAGTTATAAAATACTCATCTTAGAATCTGCAAGCAGTCTGAGCTCACTTCAGCACGACTCCATGAATCCATCACAAGGTTCTCCAGCTAACCCAGGCAGGTGGTAGAGGCAGTAAACCCAGCAGTGGCCACTGTAGGACCTGGCAAATAACTAGGTGACTGTTGCACCTTGGTTATTAGCCATGAGATGGCAGACCTCTGATTATTTTACCTCTGATTCCTAGTTAGTCCCATTTGGCACTATTAGTAGTGTTCCTACACTCCAGAGCACTACACAGTATAGGCATACCTAAAGGAACTGGAAAAGCTTTGTAATACGATTTATATCATTTATTGTTTTATTATTTTGTACATTAAAAGGAGCAGATAATATTTTGGTGGGGGGAAATTGACTTGGGTAAAAAAGCAGTACAGCATCAGGTACCTTTGAAAGGCTTCGTAAGAGAGATGACACTAATGTGAAAATCTTGTTCACAGAGATATTGCAGAGGTTAATACAATATAAGATTTTGTTACGATGTTCTATGCTCTAAAATCTTAAGTAACTTGCTGGCAAGTGCAAGCGGTTCAGCATTAATAACTAAAGGAGAATTTCCCTCTTAACTCCATTGTCCATGACTGTGAAACCTTCTCCCTCCAGTTCCATCTGTTCATGGGGAAAAATAAGGAGCCACTACCCAGAACCAAACACCACCTGTGTGCACAGCATGTAAAACTGTAGAAATTGGACCATGGAACTCAGAAATACCAAAAGCAAGGAGAGCACTTTGATTTTATCTCTGCAGAAGCAAGTAAATATTTAAACTAAGATGATAAACAAATGGTCCTTTTGTCATAGGAACAGTTACTGGACAAACCTTAAAACAAATAAGGAACTGCTGTTTCAGCTATTAAGAACTTAATTATATAACCAACCACCTCACAGGTCTAAAATGATAGATTTTTGTTTTTAAATACAGACAATGGAGGTCTCAGGCTCCAAATCAGATGAGAGTGTGATTGCACTAAACTTAATTAACACTTACTATATTTGCAAAGCTCAAATGACCAGTTACACTGCAAGTACTCAAAACCCACAAGCTTCCTTGTGCAGAAATTAAAGGGTAGTATCAGCACCTTTTCCAGCTAAAACTGTAAAAAAGGCCATGAGGAAGTAAAACCCTGAAGACAGCTTGCAACTCTATTGCATATTGTGTTATTTACTTGGTCCTGAGCCAGAAGTTTATCTATATTCCCACAGTCCATTTGGAATGCCTTTTCTCTAAGTCCTGATTCCTTTACATTTATCTTACTTCCATATTTTGTCAGGGTCACAATAGTTTGAGAAAGACTTTATCAAATATATCTGATATAAAGTGAATTGTTTTGACTTGCAGTCTCAAAAGCAATAAACACAGGGGAGCAGGAGATCCTGTTTAAACACAGTTAATAAGAATTAAATGCCCTCTGGGGTGACAAAAAAATAAAGCACTCCTACTTTACTTCCACCAACCAATATTCAGTACTGCCCAAGCTTTAATTCTCCCTGTGGTCATCAGTCAGCAAAAATGACTGCAAGACCAATAGCACACACCTTCTACACTGCAGCAATGGGAAAAAGGAAGATGTTTTCAACCTTGAATATTACAAAACACTAACAGTCTCCAAAGAAATGTAAGTAAACTAAGTAACAAAATAGGTCCATTTTGAACTCAACAGTCACAAAGAGCCAAACTCTGGAAGCACCAAAGCAAATTACTCCAGTTTCCTCCAGCCTAGTGAAGGCACAGAAGCCTTCAAGACGAAATGCAAGCTACAAAAACCCTGCTGCAAGCTCTGAGAAAGGAGAACCAGCCCTGGTCAGTGCCAAGGGGGTGGCATAGCTTAGTCACCTCCAGCGTAAAGGAGAAACATCTCTGGGAAGTATACTGACTGGCACATTCAACAAAACCTTTCCTGGAGGAAAGGATCTATGTTTTTCAAACAAGATTCAGATATAGCTTTCCTAGATGATTTCTTAGGGCATTCACCCTCTCTCCATCCAAACTAAGTTCCTGACTTTCCACAGGGACAATGAATCTCCTGGCAGCATGCAGGCACTATGGTACCATGGCTGTGCTGCCTGCAGGCTTCCTCACCCATCTCTGACCACTGAAAGGGTGCAGAAAGGAATGTAAGCCCACCCTGAACCTCTCCAGACAGGCAGCACCTTGCTCTCTGGCTAATTGCTTTCCCATCTGCAGATCACACACTATCCAGAGGCTGCTCAAACCCACAATGGAAAAGCAGCACAGCGAAGAACCGAACTGCCCATTCCATATCCAGTGTCTGCTCCTGACCACTTGAAAAGCGTCTCAAGTGGCAATTACCTCATGAAAAAGTACACCATAAGTAACAAATACAGCAGGGAGTTACGGTGGTTCCACTTGCAGAGCAAAACAAACAGGGTGGTGATCTCTCCTCCCCGGAACGCGGCACGCACAGGCAGAATCTGAGTCAGCCAGCGCAGAGGAGCTCTGTGTCACCTCCTTTCCATGACCCACCACTGAACCCTGGCAGCAGCCACCTCTAGTATTTTCCAGAATCCAAGTGTCATTCAGCAAACAAGTCTCAGACACCAAAAACACCCCCACCCATGGCTTACATAAAGCTCCCTGCTGCACTGAAGGGCTTCCCTTTGGTTCAAAGAGTTGGAACATATAATTTGCAACTATCTTCTCAAAACATAATATTAGGGTGGACAGCTTGAGCGTGACCAATAAAAACCTAAGTGACACTTCACAGCAGCTACCATCAATTTTAACATACAAGTCCCAATCTACAGGCATTTCTTGAAGAGTCGATTTAGATAATCTGCATAAATACATAAAAATATTTTAACATAATTTTTTACATAATTAAAAATATTTTTCCATCATACGAATAAAAGCTTCTTGGCTTTTCTAAATGCAAAATCGATTGGGTCAACATGTATTTTATAACAAATGCACTCTTGCATTATAAGTTTGGGGTTTTTTTTGTATAAATATGTTTTTGTTTCAGTGTCAATTGAACTTGAACTATTTCTTATCCAAACATTCTCCTTCAGAACTGACGCTAAAATGTTTAAAATGAGTTCTAATAATATATATTTATGATCTGAATAACTTCTCTTAGATGCCATTACTCCTTTGTCCTTGTCATTTAAATAATTTGCTTGCTGTAATCAAGTTTCCAGACCTGCATCCCACCAGGTATTCAACCAGGTGTTTCAGGTCTCTTTTTACTTTGCCTCAGTATCTCAGTACTCACTATTTCTAGAGCTTAACAAATCAAGTAGAATTTGATTGCTACCCCCACCAGACATCATACAAAAAGAGCTAAATAACAAACCCTCAGCAATCACAAACCACTTGGCTCCTGCAAAGAAGAAAACTGATCAAGTAACACTGTTAAAATTTGCTTTTATGTACGTCTTATATCAGAAAAAGAAATACAAATGTTATGCAGACTTCCATCTTAGCTACTTTCCCCTTATTTGTTTTCCAAGTATTCCTCAGTGGATAAACTACATTTATCAACTCTATGCATACCATACTGGTGCCATCAGAATATTCAAAAATTAAGGCCTTTCAAGACCATAAGGTTTCTTCCGTGCCTACACACACCACAGGTATTCGACAGAAACCTATTCACACCTGACCAGCCATTTTCCTCCCTGCTTCCATGTTTTGCAAAGTTACAAAACTCACTCACATGTTACATGAAAGAGAAGTCAAGGAAGACATTACATATAAATTGTTGCTGATAGGAATTACAGTAGCTGAGTGCTAGCACTTACTCCACATCTGACAGAGATAAAAATCTTGTCTCTGATGGAAAGAAATCAAAGGGATCATGAACATTATGTGACCTAAGTACATTTTCTGCCTTTTCTAGCAGAGATGTGAGCATGCATTCTCGACCTCACTGGTTCACTTTCAGACACACTGCAAGGGATGTGATGTCAAAGCCTGCCTTCAGTCAGATGAGGTCAGAGGTCAGGAGCACAGACCAGTAGGAGCCTGGATCTGAATTCACACTGCCTACTATGATAAGAAATAACTTTGGCAACAACATATTTCTGCTGTACATAAAATCTGAGAGAAGAAATACAAATGTGGGCAATATGTTGTCTAAGTACTTCCAGCTGTTTAACAGTAGGATCAGGATGAAAGAGCCAGATGTTTCCCTCTGACAAAGACAAGACCTTAAACATCAACATAAGGGTCAGCCCCATTTGTAAAAAACAAACAAAACCCTCAAACAGGTAAAAAACTTCAGTTTCTGTCTCCCTCCAAAACACTCTTCCGTTACTGTTTCTTATTCCCTACTTCTGCTAAAACAAACCCTTGTATTGTAAAACTGCATGCAAGAACAAGTAAAGAAAGGTACCACATCTGTTCCTAGTAAAGTTCATAACTCCAGCACCTGCGTACTTTGTTCTCCTCAGCAGTATTCCTGGATTCTTTTGTTTTTTGTTTATAAATCCAACTCTCAGCAATCCTGTCACACTTCCAAATGAATGCATTTCACTTCCTAGTGAAAACTCCATTAACCTCCTCCTGCTCAGGAAGGATGAAGGAAGGCATCAAGGCACGCACCTCACATTCTCAGAGATCAACCCCAGAGATTCACAACAGAAAACAGCAAAAATGGCACACCCAAGTCTACAGACACTTCTCAGAACAGACTCCTTAAAATTTTTCACAATTATTCCATTCATCTTCAAATTAGAATATGGTTGAACACCTGTAACTTGGTGTTCTTGCTGTCCCCCAAGACCCAGTGTAACACAGCTTGGAAACACTAGAAAGATGATACCAGTGATGAGCACAGAGGAAACACCACCACAGCTTAAACACAACTTTCTGGAGGGGGAATATATAATCCCAACAACTAATCATGTTTAGACAGGTAAAAATTAATTGGGTGGAAAAAAAATGAAGATACCTCACTCTGTGTAACAACATGCCAAGTTCCAAGCCGATCCTCAAAATACCTTCACACGCAAGAGCAAAGGGAAGGACGCTCAGGAAAGGGGTCTTAATGACAGACATTTACAGCCAATCTACCATATACTACTCTTAAATGTTGCTCCTCTTCACTAAACTTGGCCAAGAGCCAAACACAAACAACAGAAACCCTGGACAGATCTCTTGGGCACCACATACTCTAAGTCTTTCAAAAGCTCCTCCTTACCCTAAAAAATTCTCGTGGTGCCTTTCAGCCAGGTTCGTCTCAACACAGCAAAGCCTGAGAAGATGTAGATGCAAATGACCAACCAGACACAATAAAAGGAGACATCGCCCTACAGAAACTGCTTGAGCTGCAGCTGCATTCACATCTCCTCCAGAAGCATCCTCTCTCTACACAGAGAGGAAGAATGCAAAACAACTTCAACAATCTGACACTGGGTACAATTTAAAAGCAAGGAAAGTTTAACACCAACAATTCAAACTTTTTCAAAGCAAAGAAATAAATCCAGTCTTATTTATTGTGGGCAAGCTCTGTTGACGGGCCAAATCTTGCTTCAGTGTAACTCAAGTCAGGAAGATCTAATGCAACACCTGATTTCTATGCCATTGGAAAGAAAAATGCTCCATAAACTGCATTTATATTAAGCCAAAGCCAAAATTAGTCTGAAAAAGGAATAAGAAAATTGTCATACACGCTTCATGTTACTTCACCTTTTAATTACTCCCTAATTAAATTTGCATGTTTTGATAATATCTATTATTATAAGTTGATGCTCCAAATGGAAATAAATGCTAATCCCCTCTGCAAATGAACCATCAAAACCATGCACATTTAAATAGATTAGTAAAATTTATTTCAAGTTGTCTTCAGAATGCTCACCTACTGTACTCAATCCACAAAAGTCTTTGCCAAGGATGGATTAATTCAGTCACCCATAAACAGTCTTCTGCTCTTAACAGCAAAGAAAAGTGCTTCTCGTAGAAATAAATCACAATGTGTCAGTGCTAAACTCCAGATGCTCCCTGCATAGACATGCTGAACTGACTTGCAGGTCACCTGTGACATAAAATTTTGTTAATTATATTGCTTGATAAGAAGCACTGTCTTTTTTTACAGAGAGGTGTTCAAATTAAGCAACTGGGTCTTAATGTTATATATAATGTTATAGCTCTGTGATCTCTGTCACTGAAATACTGGACGTTGTTTACATGTAACTATAGAATGATACAGGATGGAAGACTTCTGTGAAGCTCCGTGCTCAGCACAGAGGCAGCTTAGATCAGTTGCTCATGAGTTCTGAGCATCTCCAAGAGTGGAAATCCCATTGCTCCTTTGAGAAATCAACTGTGTAGTTTACCTTCATGGTATCAATTTCTACCCTACTTGTGCTTAATTGGCCTTGTGCTGCTTGTGTCCAACGCCTCTCCTGTTATCTCTGTGCATCTCTGAGAAGATAAAGATAGTCAAAATTTCTGCAGTGGTCATCTCTTCTGAATTGCATATTAGTGACCATAGAGATGCTTTATGAGTTGATCAGTTACCCAAGGACAGGGCCCTTAATCAGATCTGTCATGTACACACTGAAATAGTGAGAGTATTTNTGAACCAATAAAAGAAATCTATATGAACACTCATTACATTTTGCTTCGTCAAATGGGAAATAAAGACCAGAATAACAGAGAGGGGTTCTTTACTTATTTCAGGAAGCTAATGCCTGGCTCACTCTAGCTTTCCACAGGATGAACAAAACCCTCTGGATATAGAGAAAAACACTGATTATCTAAATCACTGGTATCTAAAATCCTGAAATGCCAAAGTCAAATACCTGCCTGGAGGACAGATGCTCTGGCATTCCTAAGAACAGATCAGTTACCTTGGTATTTGGAGACTTGCAACACTATTTTAAATGCTATGTTCAATTCCCTCACTGATGGGTGTACGGTTATTTATTTCTTTTACAAAGAGAAGTGTGTAAGTTGTTGCAAACAATACACTCAAAAGTAAATAAAGATTTTTCCCTCTCGATTAGTGCATACATGCTAGCTTGCTCAATACAGCTACACTCACTGATGCCATATTGCATAATGTAATCAATATATCACTATGTTATCCCTGCCGTTAATTCCAAGCTCATATGCATTTTTATTTACTTTAATTAATCACAAAGTTACAATTTCCTAACAAGGACTGAAGGCTGACCTATATTAAAAGGTGCCACAGGCTATTGGCAAACCAAAGTCAGGCTTTTCACAGCACTGCATGGTGGGAGGACAAGGGACAACAGATATAAATGGATATAAGAGAGGTTCAGACTGCACATAAGAGAAGCTTTATTCCCCCACTGAGGACACAGAGGCACCAGAATGGGACCCAGAGAGGCTGTGCTGTCTCCAGACTTGGAGGTTTTCAAGACATGACAGGATCAAGTCCAGTAGAACTTGGTGCCACCTCACAGCTGGTCCAGCTGTGAGCAGGTTGGACTACAGCCCTGCCGAAGTTCTCCCAACCTGAGAGACCTTGAGAGGTTTTCTTCCCCACTGTCATGCACAGAGTGAGTCTTACCCCCAGTGTCCCATTCTAGGCAGCTGACTTGCTGCCCTGCTGTCCCAAACCTTCCAACTGCATGGATTCTTTCCACTCAGCAGCCTTCAGCTTCCTGCCTATCCTGACACTTTACAACAGGGAAGGTAATCCTTCACCAGTGGACATAATTTTCTCTGCAGGCATCTATTTGAGGACCAGAAAACCAGTCACTACGTCTGCAGTACACGAAAAGCAGGAGGAAAAAATCAAAAAGCAGACAGACTATAGAACACACTGGGCAGAGGACAGGTCCTCCCCAAGCACAAAGACCTCCTGACTAGCAGAGTCTTTTGTATTTGACACACATCCAGCCCTACAAGTTCCAAGCAGGTTCCTCCAGGGCTCTACCAGTCACCCAGTCCAGCACGTGAGTCCTGTGACAAGTTTTTCTCCACCATCTGCAGTGTAGGGCCTAGCAACTCTTCCTCAACAAGGATCACAGAGAATCTTGGCATGACAACATTTTGGTTGTCCTGCCTGGAGCCAAGACTAGGGTACTACCCAAAAGCAGCTGTCCTGGGGAGCCGCCTTTGACAGCAGCACAGCCATTTACATGGTGCTGTACTTCAGGTAACATTTTAATAGAGGCAAGAGCTGTCTTGCATCAAATTAATCCTTGTATCTGTGAACCTCTGCTTTTGTCCATCTGCAACATGGAAAAACAGCCCCAGAGCTAATGGAGCTGTAGCTGTCCCTTCCTGGAGAGCAGCTTTAGGCTACATGCACCTCCTCAACAGTGTCCTCATCCTCAAACACAGCACTGGGCCACTTACTCAGAGTGGAAAGGAAAATTAGGGCAGCTGGCAGAGGAAGATGACTTCCAGGTAAGTGGCCAGCCAGGCTGCACACACTTCCCAGCAGTGCTCCTGCCCTGGGCTCAGCACACAGTTCCCAGGCTGTGTGCTGCACAGCTGGTGTCCAGGTATATCCAGGGATCAGAAGAAACAGATTTGCAGCACAGCTTCCATTTCTGGGTTTCCAGGTAGCTATTTCTGTTCTACAAGAACTCTTTTCTGGTCAGTGACCTTTGACTTCAAGCCTTGAAGAGCATGTATTTCAATAAATTGTTTCCTTGTTCTTAAATTAAATGTTACTGTTCTGAGAAGGTCTGTGGGTCATCTCTCTTTTTGACAGAGAATTTTGCCAGCACAGACTTAAGGCAGCAAGTAGCCTGTCCACCAAAAGAACACATCAGTATACATTTAAACATTTATGAATAGCCTAAAGATTCTGCCCAACATTGCAACTGAACAAGTCAAAGTTGATGATATACAGGAATCCTAATAATAAAGATTTATTTATTCTATCACACACTCCACCATGAATCTTAAGTGTTGCAGCAGCCCTCTTATTAGAGGGTAGAAATGAGCCAAGACACAGACTTCTTGTTTATCACAGCATGAAAAGGGTCCTGGTTTATTCCCCTCTACAGCTCAGCCATCCTGACTCCAACCATTCACTGACTCTGCCTGCAGCAGCTCCTGCTGGAGGTTTCCCTTGCAGCCTCTGACTGCTGGTTGTTTCCTGCTAAACTCTGACTGCAGGTATCAGTGTGCAGACTGACTGCAGCTTTTACCTGGCTGGACTGTGACTGCAGGTTCTAACAACAGGCTCTGACTGCAGACCCAGACTGACCTCACAGCAGGGATTTTCTCTCCCCAGGATCCTCCTTCATGATTCTCTCCTTCATGCTCCTCAAAGCTCCTCCTCCACGATGATTCTCCCCTTATCAGCTCACCTCCTCTTTTATCAGACTCCTCCTTATTGAATATAGCTGTTACTCATCAAGGCAAGACTGTACTGGGTAATTAACATAGCTGTTACCTATCGGGGTGAGGTCACCTGTATTCCCTTCTCCTACACTTAAACTCACAGATTCTATTTCCCAGGCCCTGTAAGAAGTTTTGTAGGCATTATGGTGCTAGTCATGTCACCACAATTTGCTTCACCTCTCAGGAGACTGCTGCAGAACTCTGATTGTCATCTCACAGAACAGTCTTTTTACTCAGCTCCTTGAACTCCCACCTATAACCAGCTGTTCGTACTCTGCAGGTTTCCAAGGCTGGTGTATATTTGGACAGCTCTCTCCAGGTCCAATTTCTAACTTAAATTAAGTAAAAAGGCACATTAGAAAAGGAACATTAGGACAACAATTTCCACAAATGCCAATTTTACTGCACAGTTTACCAGCATCTGATAGTAAATGAGATAATGTCTTATTCTAGTAACTGCACGGAAACAAATCCACTGAACTACATCCTGAGAGAAGACAGATACTGTGAATACCATCCAAGATCATTTACTGTGTTCCTGGGAGAGCTTGCTCTGCAGACTGCCTGCAAAGTCCTCACATCTTTGGATTCTGCCTTTTTGGCAGCTGCCAGGGATCTCACTTTGAATCGAACTTCTCCTGTCTTGCCCAGCTAATACAAGTGTCAGAAACAAAACTTTTGAAAATCCCAAAAAACATCAGCAGACTAAAACTATACTGAGTATCCAAATAACTGCTTCAGTCTTCAACGTGAAATCGAAGAGTGTCCAAAGTAAAATGTCACCTTCTTATTTAGTGACCTCTCCAAGCTGAACAGACATCTCACCACAAATGGGGGTCAGACCTCCCCATGCAGCTCATCACTGGCACTTAAACTAAGCTAATTGATTTTCTTTTTTCCTGAACCAAAGGGAAACTAAGGTACTGCAGAACAAGTCCTACAAGAAAAAAGAAGTGTCTAAACGGAGCCACTCTTAAAATGATCTGCAAAAATTATGATCATGTATTTCTTTCTCTTCTTTCAGAAAGCAGCACTCACTACTTGAAACATGCCAGTCTGGTTCCCAAAAGTGTCTCCCTGGAGTATTCCTTCATTCCTCAACTCATTCATTCCTTTTTCCTTTTTTTTCTGAGATGTTAGATCCGAGAGATAACAGACCAATAAAGATCTCACAATACCCACTCCTGATCATTATTAAATTAAATCAGATTTGGATGAGTAAGTAACATCCATTTTTATCCTCCAAGCAACAGTATAACTTGGTGTATTGCCTGGCAGATCTCAGAAGCTGAAAGTGTAAGAATGCAGATAATAGATTTAGTTTTCCATGTTTTCTTTCTGTCCATGTTTTCTTTCTGTCATTTCACACAAAAAGCTTCCTGCCAAGACTTCACACATGATGCCTTTACATAAATAACCATGGGTGAATGTTCAGAGCAAAAAAGCTAAAAACTGGTGAGGTATGAAAGCAACTTGTTAACACCATTTAAACTGTTCTTTATTTGTGTTTGGATATATTTTTCCAGGGGAAAGGAAGTGTCTTCACAGCTACTCTGAAAAATTAATAATGACACCAGGAAGCCATAATTTGATTATTCTAGATTCCTACCCATTCTGTAAAGAAATATCACATCTGGCTTGCTGTCCATGTCATTGAAAAACAAACCAAAGTTCACGTGAAGTTATTTAATTGAGCTTTTTACGACATAATCAGAAATATTTAGGTTTCCTTTGACAAAACGAGAGGCACTGATGAACACTGCAGGGTGTCAAACATTTAAAAACTGAGATTTGGTGAAACAGAGCTCAAGAAAGGTATCAGGAAACGCCATATAGACTTCTCTTGTATGAGACAAGTCATTAAGCTTATTGATGTTATCACTCTCCTAGCTTATAAGAGCACCAGTTCTTTAGAAAAAGAAGCTGAACCAAGATAACATACTGGATTTTCATGCTTTTCAATGACCAAACAAAATAGTTTTTCATATTGCAACCAAAGCCAATCAGGAGATGTCAATTTGGAGTTAGTTTCTTTAGAGAGACAAATTCAGGGAATAATATTTTGCTGTATTTGCAGTGAAAAGTTACCACCTCAGTTTTCTTCTCAATCTGGGTTTGAACTGCAAATAGTCTTTAAATAGTGTGATCAAGTACCACTCTTGATCAAAATTCTTCTCATGTCTCTCCTTACCAGGTAACACAGTTGAGATTTACCTCTTGGAACAGTAAAGGACAGATTAGTCTGAAATATCTTTTAAGAGAATTAACATTTCATGAATATGCCCTTAGTAGTTAATTAAAAAATCCAAACAGTGCTTAATAGGAAAGACAGTACAGACTGAAAAAGAAATTCTTCAAGAATATTACTGAACTTGAGCTGCTGTTCATTTCCAGTGTGCTCCTAACACCACTGTAAATTGGTACCAACCCTCACCTGCAATTCAATAGAAGCATGTGTAGAATTAACATTTCTCATTGCCTTCAAGAGAATAGAAACGCTCCACTAACCAAACAACGCTGCACTAAGGGGAGATTTAGGTAATGGCAACACAGAAAAGAAACCACCAGATTTAAAACCAAGAACAAAAAGTCTTTTCTCCAAAGCAGAAAAGAAAGCTCTTCCTCCTAAATTGTTCAATTCCTAAGATTTCTATCTCAACTGCTGACTATTTTTTAAAACGATAGTAAGAAAAAGCAAGTCTTTTAAGTTACCAGTCTACACTAGACCTTGTCATCTAGTCACACACTAATTTAAGCACATATTCATTGAAACAGCTGAACAGTTAAATGTTTCTCAGGGATCATACCACTTAAATCCTTGATGAATCAGTTGGAAAAACTACATATATAAAGCAGAGACATGGAGGCAAACAATAAATACTCCAGGAACACACTGCTATTAGGACCACAGAATATTTCACTAAGGTGTGAAAAGCAATTTCAAAATTCCCAATCAAGTTTGCTACCTTACAAAAGCACTGCTTTTGTGAACTCTGCTTTACACCAGGGTATTACCACCACCATGCTGATAAAAATTAGACATAATATCAAGCTCTTTTTTTTTTTTGTTTTATGTATTTTTCCAGAAAAATCTTTACAACCCTTCCCTTCTCATCATAACTTTCTGGGTTTCTCCAGTACCAGGTGCTGTGATAAAGTACAACATTCTCCTATTCACAGTGCCAGAACTGCAAGGCTGAGGTAAGAACTCTAGCAGAACCTTCACTAACAATGGAAATAATCAAGTAAGTCAGTGATAAATATGGCTACAGCACACAGTCTCTTCCAAGCCAGAACTCAATGTCTCTCTCATGAGAAACTGGAGGGGAGAGGTGTAAGTCGACAAGACTGAAGCATATATGCTATACATCCAGTCTTTTGGTTGCAAAAGAGAGTATCTTCTCTGTGCCTGGTCTGTTGAAGGCAGACAGGGACAGACTGCCACTGTAGGAAAAGAAATTCCAACAAAAAGAGCTCAGAAAAAAGGATCCCAATTTCCTACAAATGACAGCACCTTACCACCTCTCCAAATACCTGATCTACAGTACAGACACTGTAAGCAAGAAAACACAACCTTCGCACTCTCTATGACATCTTTAGCATAAGACTTATAAACTAAATAAGGACCTTAAACCCTTAACCCCAATTTATTTCCTGATATAGGACACTAAGCACTAGAGCCTATTTATGACTGATGCAGATTACACCTGACATGGCAACAAGCAGTGCAGCCAACAACGTGTTATCACAGATCAACTATTATTTCTCCTCTGCTGGGACTTGTGGATGGTACACTCAGCTCATCTGTAAGCAGGGAAGAGCACTGTAGCCTACAAGTCTACCATCTCTTCTCCCATCCTTAAATGTTTTATCAAGGATCAAAACAGCCTGCCTTGGTCACTTAGGCTCACAGGAAGCCATGTAACACAAAGTGGAAATGACATGACATAAAACTGGGAACTGAAAATGAAGTGTGAACAGGGCAAACATTTTTACAATATATTAACTGCCTTTATTATACTGCAGTGAGATCACTTGGCTGTAAAAGCATGAGATTTACAACTACCTCATCTTATACGCAGGAGTACTATATTTTATTTGGTGATCCCAGGACAGAGCCAGGGGGAGAATTAAAATTTCTCTCAGGCCCACCCTTTGAAGGAAGAGAGAAAAAAACCAACAAACTAAATAAACATCAGTTATTTACATGTTTCTAAAATCACGAGAACATGAACTTGTAACTTTTGACCTGAACTCCAAAGGCCATCTGCAATATTTAATTTAGATCCAAGCAAAAGCCTTTTCTTATGTACCCATAAAGTATCAAGCTGTTTTATTTCTCTATACGTTTCATATTTCCCATGATGTACAAGGGCAGTTTGATTTTGCAGCATAGTGAATTGAAGAATGAACCCAAACAAGCCACTATCTCACTGGCACCGGAAAGAGAAGGAAACAGCAACATGGGAAAAAAATAAAATAAACAAAACACCAAAAAAACTTGTTCACAAACAAATTGGGGGGGNNNNAGGGGGGAAGAAAGGAAAGGAAAAAGCAGCAACCAGAACACAAGCAGCGGGTGCTCAGGGACTGGGAAGGACTTTGTCTCCACAATAACAGGATCAGTTGCATAATCACTGCTGCCTGAGAAGTTATACAATGTCTGCCCTTCTCGTCATTAAGAAAACAAGTAAGCAACAAAAGTCTTTTTAGGGTACAGAAGCTAATAAATGAAATACCACATGTGAAGTCCTACTAAAGTGAAGGAGCTCTGTAGTTTCAAACATTACTTTTTAGCTGAAACATTAAACATCAAATTCTATGCTGACCCTTGCGAAAAACATCTATTTCCCCTAAAAGCAACATGTCCTAAAGCCAGTGCCAAGCCACAAGAATTTACCACCTGGCTTTTCCAGCCCTGCTCTCAGAAGACATGTCTGCATGGAGGAAGCTGTCCCTAAGGCCAACTTGCATGACATGTGACCTCTCTTGCTGCTGTAGAACTTCATGAATTCTGTGGCTATCGTGGCATTTGAGCCAAAGTCATAAACTACAAAAATATCCCAAGCACTAACATGATTCTAATTGCCTAACTGGATATTCTGCAGATGCTTACAGGAGAACCAGTGTAACATTTATAGAGAAATGAAGACAAATCAACTTATGAGGAATGACATCACTGAAGAATGAGCAGGATAGAGGTTTTCTGAGTGGTCATGTATTGTGCAGACCTGACACTGAGGCATCACATGAAGAGTGAAAGTGAAGACTGATTCAAGACTGAAAGACCACAAAGATACTGCATGCTGATTAAGAGGCAGCTGAATTTGAGTTTGCCAGCACTGAATCCATAAAGATAATTCTATCCTAACTATAGCTCTCTCATTAAGGACTTGGGCCAAAAGAACAAAAGCTCTATCTCCTCATCTAAAATTTGCATTTCCCTGTGATTACCTCTCTTCTAGTCCAAGTCTTGTCCATTTGGTTTTTCTTATCTCTGGGTCAGAAGTTTTGTATCTTTTCACCACAATTTGGGCTCACAGCCCAAAGCTACTGCATTGCAGAATCAGCAAAGACATGATGCAGCAATATTCCTGAACTTCTCTGGATGTGGAAATACATGTCATTGCTGCCAATCTCTGAAAGCCATCCAGATAAAATTCAGAGGCCCATGGCATTTCAGAAAAAAAATTTAAGAACTCACAATGATGACACTAAAATGGCCATCTTGGCACTTTATATTCTGTTGTTATTTTCCAGCTAGCATCTAGAACACTGCAAGATTCACTGACTGTGCAAAGAGAGAACAAACATTCATTCTGCTACTCACCCCTAGAACTCCAAGCATTACCTCCTGTGTTCAGCACACACCACTTCCAGAAACAACCGTAGGAATTAGCAGAGAAGTGGAAATACCAGGATGTGTATTGCAGTGGAAGCACAGACCAATGTCAGAAGGAAGAGAGACACCACATATAACCTGTATTCCTCTTGCCTCCACTCCAGCCTGTCAGCTCCTGGATAAGCAGGCAGAAAGAGGATGGGATGGCACCATCCCTAGTGAAGGGAAAGGAAGCTGCTAACCTGAAAGCCTCCAGAAAGGAATATGCTGCCAGGTGCTGATACTGTACATACAAGACATTGAGGGACCAGCAATTAGAGAAAGGCCCACTCCTCTCTGCTTAACTCACAAGTGCTGAACGTGCCTCAGGAAAATGCAGCAGCTGCTGCTCTGCCTCACCAGCCCCCCGACACCCAGCAGATTGTCTTGACCAGCTACAACTCCAGAAGCAGTGGCCAGGTCACAGCAGCATTGCATTAGCAACCACCTTAACAGGAGAGCAGTACATTCCAACTCCACCTTTCTTACACTTTTTTTTTTCATATCAGGGATTGCTGCAGATGGCAATAATCCAATCCTTAAAGCCCCTTATTGTGAATATGCTACAAAGCAGCATAGCTTTATCCATAATGTCTCAGTTCTGAATTAAGTAAGCCACTTACCTCTCCTAATGCTTCTGCAACAACTCAGGATTTTGATTAATGACCTGCTCTGCAACAAGCACCCCTTACACCAACTTCATCAGCAGTCCCCTCACTCCCCTCCTGGCTCTGGAAAATGCTTTGCACAATTCTCACGTTCAGGACTCAGGGGAGCCATTCTACCTGCTCAAAGAGTAAAGGAACACTAGGCAACTCTCAAGACACTACTGTACACTAATCCAAGTGTAACTGCAGCAGCTATTGTGGATAAAGAGTGTGATGCCCTTCCTTGTGGAAAAGAAAGGAAGATCTGAAAATCCCACCTACTCTCCCATTCCTTTTGGAGTTGATGCTAAGGAAGGAGCAGAAGGAGAAAAACCACAAACGTGAAGTGCTCCAGGACTCCAACAAGAAAAATCTGGCACTGTAAAAAACTTACTTATAAGACACATACTAAAAATGTTAAAAACTAAGTAAATAGTAAGTCTCACAGCTAAGCTTCCAAACCTCCTCACTCTGCTACTCACTTTCATTAGAAATGGTTTACATAAAGATGTGTCTTATTAGTAAACTCACACATCAAACAGAAAATTGACAAAGTGTCAAAAGACACTTCTAAGGTGGCTAGGTGTGCCTAAAGTTGATCATTTCTGATTGAACAGCTCTCTGAAAGTATGATCTTCAAACCAACACCTAAGGTAATGGGAATTAAGTACCTGCAAAAGACAATTATTTCCTCCCGAGGCTGTAAGGGCATTCCACACTCTACCTTGATTTTGGACAGCTGGGCTCACACACTTGCAAGAGGTGAATTCTGCCCTCTGTGCAGCTCAGCTGATGAGCAGTTTCTCTTAACTTAATCACCCACTATCTACCATCAGATATTTCAAGTCTATAATGATCTCTTTTCCAATGAAGAATGGACACACCAGTAACTCAGACTCACTGCAAAACTCCTCCTAAGACTCCAGGCTTTTTACATCCAGGTAATTTGTCTTCAGGCTTCACAAATATAATTGAGGTTCATTCTGGGTCCTGAAAAATCTTCCCCATTACATTAAATCTATCTCTTTCTTCAAAGGGGGAAGAGAGAAAAGAGCAAACTAGAAGGAAAGAGGAAAAAAAAACCCAAAAGGCAATTATCAGTGACTTGGAAAAAAATGACAAAATTGAGCAAGCAAGTTCTGGATGCAGGAGTAAAAAAGGAGACACATGCAGAAGACATGAAGGAGATGCAAAATGGAAGATGGCCTACAATTCCGTGGGCACACGAGTCCTGAAAACCTATTTACTTAAACCACAAGAAGCTCAAACGCAGATGTTCAAATCTGATTATTCCCGCTTTATAACCCTAAAGCTTAGTTTCAGAAGAGGGCAAAAAATGAAGGCAACAATAAAATAATGAAAATAATTGTCATTTGTTTTTCTCTTTAAACCATTAAAAGGCTTCTGCCTGCTTTGTCAGTAGCATAATCTAGGAAATCCCAAAGCTTACTGCATTTTAGCCTAAAAAAAAAAAAATTAAAAAAAAAANGCAAAACATTCCAAAAAAATTAAAAAAAAAAAAAAAAAGAAAAAAGAACATACTAGTTCTTAAACCAGTCAAGTCTTGACAACTCTCCTGTTCAGCAAAAGAGAAAACCACAAAACTTTCAACCTTACATCATCCCAGTCAACAGGAAATTAACACAAAGAAACAAAATCAGGATTTAGGATTTACATATCTTGCACAAAACTGAAGTTAACACACTGACCACCAATCCTATGGACAAAAGGGAGCCATTCCAGATTCTATTAATCAGAAATAATTATGCTGATCCCAAATTACCTGTGCATGTATATGCTGAAACAAAAATAACAGCAAATGATTTATCTAAAAAAAGCAATGATATTTAGAACATCAGTGATATCCTGGATTTAGATGAACTGAAATTATAGAAGCAATTAAGAGGGGAAAAAATCTATTTAGTCTTCAGTGTATTCTCCCTTTGATTTTTAATGATAATTAGTAAGATCTACATATTTTTAAAAAATAAATAAATAAAAAGGGAGGAGGAGCAAGTTCTGAGATGGGTCCAAGTGCATCAGGCCCATGCTGCTATCTGTGGTTTCTCTCCTGCTCTGATGCATTTCCAGGAGTGCACTGGAGGAATTCTCTGTAGCAATTTTTTTCTAAGCAGTATTTTGGCATGAATCCAAAGCATTTGTTTTAAAACAGAAGCCCAGCAGTCTGTATCAGCAACAGACCAGCAGAAAACCATAAAGCATAATTTTCTTTCAAGGGCAGATCAGGATCAGCATACAATTGAGATTATGCTGCACAAAAAAAAACCTCCAAAAAAATCTCTCAAACCAGCAGAACAGACAAGAGAAGCCAGCACAGACACACACACAACTCTCCTTTGCTTGCTGTCATAAGCAGCACTTCTTGCAAGAGCAAAATATTAAAAAACAAACCAACCCACCGAGCCAGCAAAGGGAATTAATGCATTTGTTTCATTTAAACCACTCCCAAGAGCAACAGTAGCACTCACATGCCAGACTTAGAAGAACAAACACTGCAAGAGAAACACTAACTGTGAAACAGAGATGGGTCACTGAGCTGGGTTCCCTTACTTGTGGCAAACTAACACATTCCTTCTGTCTGCCTGTCCAGACTTGTCAGCATTCCACTTGGAAGTGTCTGAAAAACCTATAGCCATGTCGATAATGTACAGTACATTCAGAGAGCACCTCCCCCTCTGTCAGCCCAAAGGGAGAACTCTGCCATCCAGTAAGAAGTGCCCAACAGGACACAAGGGTAACAAGGTGTCATTAAGCAGCCACCTGAAGGAGGAAAGCAACAAAGAGCACAAATAAACACTCAGCGTGACTGAAGAGTAAACAGTGTCACAGGTATTGGTACAGAAATATTCCCTTCTAAATCTACCAAACTTTCTCATCCAATTAAAAAGCAGGGACAAATCTCTGTCTGTGTCCAAGTGACACTGACCAGTGCTATTTCACAAACTGAAAGATTATGAGGAAAAGAGTATTGCACGATGACCGCAATACAATTTTCTCAGACTTGCAGATCTATAAAGATAGCTCAGAAGAGAAACTGTCTTCCAAGACGTACTGTGGCATAAATGGCACTGCTTTGTGTCCACTTCCATCTCTCTGCCCTGTTGAAAATAAAACCAACACACTGGAAGCCAAAAAGAAACAAAATGGTTTAGTATGGGGAGGACCTCGTATTCTGAAATCATCTGACATGCTTAAACTATTGAGGGGAAATTAAAACAAAAAAACACACACTGATTACAACAAAACAACAACAAAAAAAACCCAGATAACCAAAACAACACCAAAACCCCACAAACCAACCAAAGAGACACAAAACCCCAACTCCCTCCAAGCCCTCACCTACTGGGTTGAGTAATGAAATTTCCACCATTTTGAGACTGAACTGTGACTATGATAATGTTATTTAGACAACCTATATCAGTTCAGATTTGCCAGACATCTTTCTCAAAGACATTTATATTTGCTATCTCACCTCCATTATTAAATTGACCACTTTGAGATAAGTATGGTATCTTCACATGAATATACTCATTCACTACCAGAGCTGGCACATGCTGCTCAGCGTCATTAAACTGATACCTTCAGCTCAGCAACCTCCCTTTAATCACATTAAAGGTACACCAGCTAATACAAGAAATAGAAGCCAGTAATTCATGCACCTGGATGAGCACACTGGGGGAGTAGGTGGTAATTACAAACCAATTATTTGGATACAATTATTCACAACTCTTTGCAGACAGGGCACCTTCCAATGACACCCATTTTAGTACCTCCAAATGCATGGCTACCTGCTAGAAACCATAGTGGGAAGAAGGGATTTGAACACGCAGAATACAAATCCCAAAAGAACCAGCAAGCCCATGGCAACATGAGTTACATGACCCTTGGATGCAGCAGGAGGCATCCCTGAATTGGGGAAGGAGGGGAGGGTTTCAAAGCAGGCAAGAAATATTACTGCATAAACCGGCACGCCAACAGACTACTCTGAGACATCTAAAGGTCAGCCTTCTTATAGCTCAAGAGAGCAACCAGAATACAAATGACTACCAAACACTTAAATATATTTTATTACTGAAAGCTAAATTTATTATTGAAGGTCAAGATAAAGTTAAAAAGAGCCTGGGTCATCATCTCTGCATGCAGATCGTATTTACACAGCTCAGGGCTCTTGGACCAAGCAGATAATGGCATTACAACACACACTGGAAGGTGAGCAAACTCAGTATGAAAATGAAACCTCTTAGGAGTGGTAACTGGCCAGGAGAGCAGATTATTAACCATGTAAGATTTGCCCTTAACACACAGCCATTAATTACACAGAACATCTTTTTATAAGAGACACTTCCATTCAAATAAAAGATGTTGCAACCAATGCAGCACTGCTTATGTGGATAATCACTTCTTACTGCAAAAAGCATTACAGTCATCCAAAATTGATCATCACCGCTGAAGCAACAGACTGTTCAAAAGGCAGTTGTTTTTAACTAAGAAAGGACACTGCATAGAGTGAAAAGAAGTACTGTAATTATAGTGCTCTGGTACCCACATTTTTCAGGTATTGCTCTGGAACGTTCTCTGTCCTTATCTCTTCCTCTGCTCCTCCTTTACTTTGCCCTTCTATTGAAATAAAAACTAATTTAGACTGGGCTAGCTATTCTTCAAGATTAATCAAAATGACATTTCAAAGCAAACAGAAAATGAGAGTAACCTATTAAGAGGTATAAATTTTGAGACAGTAGTATGAGCCTACATACTTAGTATAAGCCTTCAGCTCATGATGAAGTTTTGCCATCCTCCTCCCAGACCTGTTCAACATTCTCTGTGAGGTCTTAGGGAAGTCCCATCTCAGGAGTACTCATTACAAATGGTATAAATCAACATCAAAATACTTAAGCATAACAATGAGAAAAAGAAAGGGAGGGCAAGAACATTACTTCCCTTCTGCAAGAGAGGAGTAAAGAACAGTATTAATGCAACATCTGTAAGCACATACACTCCACACAGCTCAGCCTAAGCATTATTCTAACAGTACCTGAGGAGAGACTGGAGGGCAACACAAAACTTATTTTTAACCCAAACAATAAGAGTCACAGTAAAATGGTTAAAACAAAATTTTCATGCCTTGTTTGCCAGACTAAGTTTTTTCTTCTCCTACTTATATGTTGTTAATGAAAAAACTAGGGACAGAGGGAAAGGGATCTATTTTGCTGGTTTTACTTTTTATTGGTAGATTTTTGTTTGCTAACTGGCAAACTGGACACCACCATATAAGCAGTAATTAAAAAGAAAGTGAAAAGAATTCTACAAAATTCAAGATACATGCAGACATACCTCTTGTCCAGACTAAAAAAAATGACAGCAATACTTGAATTAAAGAGAAAATAACATTAAAAAAATAGGTCTTCATCATGTCTTCATTTTCCATTTCCTCTACATTTCCATGAAACATTTTTCCTGAAATGTTTATACAGAAAACTACTAAAGGAGAGTCTTCATACGTTAGTAAGAAAACGCCACACTGTGCACCTATTTTCCTTCTTTAAATATCAAGACCATTCATGAACCCCAAACAGTGCAATTTTTTAAAAAAATATGGGTTGTTCAGAGGCCTTCCATCCAACATTATTTAATGCTCTAACAAAAGAGTGTGACTTCTGACCAATGTTGTTTGCATGTTCCAAGTTAATAGTAAACTTTCAGGCAAGTCAAGGTGCTCCTGAGTGAGCTCCTGTCCTTCTCCACCTGATTAAGTGCAGGGTCATTTCTTTGAACATCCACCCTAAGCCAAGAAAAAGGGTCAAAGGGCACTTGCTTGTAACCAATTTGTTTAAATTCACAAAAGAAGCTTGCTTTCTCCTGGGTAGAGGTAAGAGACCTCTGCGAGCTGTTCTAACTTTCCAACAAGGTTTCTCTCAGCCTCTGCTGGGACCTCACAGCTGCTGCCACATCACTGCTGCCCACCACTCCAAGAGCAAACAGGAGTCTGAGCAACAGACCAATTATAAGCCCAACAGTGGACAAAAAAAACACAGTTACATTAAAATATCCAGTACTTTTATAAACTACTACATTAAAAATGAACTTAGTATATTCAGCATCACATGAAAAAAAAAACAACAGCAACAACAAAAAAATCACTCTCTGCCTATCTGCCACTGGGTTTCACAGTGGACATGAAAGATTCCCATGTTTTCATTTGCTATTTAAAGCATACCAACAGCTTGTCCCCACACCCTCACCTCTTTCTGTAAAAAGTCAGGCCTCTAAACACCATGCTCCCAACCTCTGCAAATGTCCTGCTTCAAGCACAATTACAGATGTCCCTTCCAACCAAAATTTGTCTGGTGTGTTCAAACTTTCCCAGGTGAACTTAAAATTTAAGATGAGTCCTTCCTCACACCACATAATAAAGATGAGTATTCAGAGACAGCAGCAGTCAGTCTATTGAACCCAAGTCAAGAAAATGTATTTCCATTTACTACGACCCTGCAGTGCTTGAGCTGCTCCACTTTCCTACTCGTTGTGATGAGGACTATTACAAAGGCAGACAACAAGCAGGTCCAGGGATTTATTTCCCCCTCAGCACCACAACCCTCAGCTTAATGCAACAAGACAATTCTAAGCTGCATTCCATACAATATGAACAGCTACTAACGATGACATCATTTTCTCTTCCCAAACTATTTAAATAAGCTTATTCTCATACTTTGTGCTATTATGCTTTCATTTGAAATGTTCATCCTTACTCAAGTAGCAAGTTCAACTTCATCCTGCAAAGGATGATGGAAAACAGGATAGACAGGAAAGAGGAGGAGAGTTTTCATCTTTCAAATTTATTCTGTCTGTGCCAGAGGAACCTAAACCCTCACCTTGGTATCTTCTCCACTCAAGCTGAGCTACTTCAGAAAAACATCAACTATATTGATCTCCTTCTATAAAGAAAGATTACAATGGAAAGACACACAGCTAGACTAAAAAGATTTTTCCAAGTACATTATTTGCAGTACACATACCTCCTCTGCTTCCTTTAATTAAAAAGGAGGAAAAAGCCCCAACCAAAGCCAAACAAACAAAAACCTAAACATTCATATCATCATCTGTATTTGAAGTGTATAGGTGCTTTACTGGAAGTAAACCAGGTTATAACTTTAGGGGTTTCACTGATCAGTAGGCTATCCCAAATCACACCAGGAAACTCTGTGTGCTGCTTTTTGGGTGGAGTAGAGTTAATTTCATTCACAGTAGCTGGTATGGGGGTGTGCTCTGGATTTGTGCTGAACACAGGGTTGATAACACAGAGATGTTTTTGTTATTGCTGAGCAGGGATCACACAGAGCCAAGACCTTTTCTGCTCTTTGTACCAGCCATGCCAAGGAAGCTGAGGGTGCCTGGGAGGATGGGAAGGGACACAGCCTGGACAGGTGACCCCAAGTGACCAAAGGGATAGTCCAGACCATGAGACATCATGCTCAGTATATAAAGTGAGGGGAAGAAGAAGGAAAAGGAGCACATTTGAGTGATGGTGTTTGTCCTCCCAAGAACCCATTACCCATGATGGGGCCCTGCTCTCCTGGAGATGGCTGGACTGCTTCCCATGGTGAAGCAGGGAATTAATTCCTTGTTTTGCCTTGCTTGTGTGTGTGGCTTTTGCTTTCCCTTAAATTGTCTTTATCTCAGCCCACAGGTTTCTCAGATTTTACCCTTCTGATTTCCTCCCCATTCCTGGTGCAGTGAGAGTGAACCAGTGGCCACATAGGGCTTGGTTGCTGGCTGGGGATAAACCCTGACACTGTACAAGTAATTAAAAAAAAAATCCTGCTACTTATACAGCACATCCAGAGTCCTGTCTGTACAAAAACATCACCAGTCAAACTACATGGGCTTTCAACAGACAGCAGGGAAGCCATGGTCTCCCCTATCCTGATCCAACACTGCTGAGAATACGCCTGTGTTGCTGGAAAGAAATGAAAGCAAAATATTTCTGTCTCCAGAAATTGCTATAGTCAAATAAGACATGTTGCTACGGTGCCTTTACAAACTGTAATAATGAAAAGCTTGAAAAGATACTCCCTGGTTACTTCATGACCCACTGAAAACCTAAATTAAGTATTCGTCACTAGTTTAGGCTCACTGCTCAGAACTGTTAAAAAGAAACTTTTGCAAACCTAATTAACAAACAAATTAGCATTCTCTTAGATCATATCCATAGAGACTTTGTTTTTACATTTGTTCTGTGGTTCACTGCTCAACTGCTGACTCAAGTACTAGTATTTAACTTGTGATGCAATACCAAAACCGTTCCTATGCCGATTCCACATGACTGCTTATAAAATTATAACAAATGTTTACTTCTGCCTGTTCAGAGAGGCATCCTTTCTCCTGCAAGTGTAAAGAAACTCTCAAATAAAAGAAAATTCACTCCTCCTCAGTCACTTTATCAGACAGGAAACCAGTGATGACAAGAATATTACCAGCTCTGATCATTGAGCTTTTTCAATCTCGTTGTACCTGTGGCACCCCAGCCCAGAGCATTTTGCCATGTGAAGATTCCAAAGATGATGTAACCCTCACAGTTGTGGGAAAAAAAATTAAAACTGCCTGCTTAAGGTTCAAAATCAAAAAAGAAATCAATTTGGCTTGTGTTTTCAATGCTTTAAAAGGCATAACTTGAGCCAATCTTACTACTGAGAGCCTACACCATGACATTTCAACTCTGAGAACATTGAAAGGCCCTACTTTTACATTAAGAAATGCACTCTTTACCTGTTTTGTCTGTCATTCTGCCATGTGATACATTCTGTACTCTGTGCACTCATGCAATACAAACCAAGGCCTCACTTGAAGACCCAAAGACCTCCTTAAAATCCCATTAGAAGTAAACAAGCCTTGGCAAGCATACAAACGCAGAACCAAATCCTAAGACCATCAATGGCACTCTGAATGCTCTCAAGGTGGTGAATTCCTGTCTCTTAGTTCCCATTACTCCTTTGCTTGTCTTCAGGCAACTGCTCAGTTCGATTTTTTGTTGTTTCAGGGGTTTTTGTTGAGGCTTTTGGGGGGTGCTTTTTTCCTTGTTTTTTGGGGTTTTTCCCTCAAACTTAAGTATCATTTCTGAGCTCACTTCCATGCATCGCTCACCCGCTGTGCTCTGCACACTTTGGCTGCAGGAATCATGTGAACCAGAACTGCCACTGGTGCCTCCATATCATAAAAACAAGCCTCCCCTAGAACAACTCTCCCACCACAGGCCAATACTCCCCACCGGTCTAATAAACCTCAGACAAAAGCTCAGGCTCATTATGCCAAGTGCACTTACATCTGATTAACCTTCTCAGGGATCTTTACCTAAGGCAGTCTGAGCAGTCCTTCTCCCTTTCAGGATTGCCCATCATCCAAGCACTTGAAGAGTCTTTAGAAAGTTTTTTTACCAAGCCAAGTTGATATTTTGGCATATTTTATCCTTTTGTATCTTTTAAATAACATAACTTCTGGATACCCTAAGCATTGGCCTAGCCCTGCAATTTCTCCTTCTAGTCCCCTTATCTCAAATTAAACAACAACAAAAAAGGATATGCTTCCAGTGCCAAATAACCGAACACAAACTTTAGGAAGTTCCTGCTGTACAAACCCCCTCTTCCTGTTACAGCCCATCTGTGAGCTCAGATTTTGGTTCTCAGCAAGAACCAGGGATAAGAAGCAACACTATTTATCACCACAGCATTCAAACACGTTCCACTTTCTGAAGGAACATCCCATCACCTATTGCTTCACACAAATCAAACCATTTTGCTTTGGACAACATGGAGATTTTTACCATGTCTTCACATGAAAATAATAAACCATCCGGTAATGTAAGAACATAAAACGTGGTTCACTTGCACCCACATTCCACCTGGCAGAATGATACTGAGAAAAGTAGCACTAGATAGAGCTACTCTCCCATACCCAATGCATGGTGATAACTCTGACAAAAGCTGCAGTGAAACAGAAAGCCAGATGTACATTTTTCTCAAGAGCTACCGATCCACACTCTCACTGAAGTCATCACGTTCCAAAATTGAAAGACCCCAAAAAAACCCCAAACACCTAAGAACGTGTAGGAGTATCTTCTCCTTCTAGCCATGTGTCTATCTTAGCACTACCAAATTGTCAGCTCTGAAGGTTTGGGATTTTTTTCCCATTTGCTTATCTGATATAGCTGGTTTAAGATAAGGCTCCATCTTGCTAACTCCCCCTTAACTCTGAAATCCTTCACTACAAATCCTCAAATGCACATTCAAAATTGAAACTGTCACAGCCATTAGTAAGAAAATGGATGATTCAATAGAGGGACCAGCTTTATAGTTAAAAGGGTCTGATTCTCTAAGGTAGATGTCTTAGAATTGGAAGAAGAAGTTTAAGTTACCCATGTAACCAATGAATACCCACCAGTCTGAAAAAGCAGGAATTCTTACATGCTTCCAGTGCAACAAAAAATTTCTGTAGAGCAAGAGAGAAAGGGATGAAATAATCCACCTGGAAAATCCACTTCTTCCATGTGTTTTTGAATTTATTATTGTCTGTACATTAGGTTAGCCAACCTGATTAAAGCTTTTTCCACGTCTTATTATACTAAAACCACATGGAAATAACAATATTTGTGAAGATGTAAGAACTAAACATTCTATTAATGCATATCTGATTGTTATAATTCTGATGCATCCATCTCATCTTTTGCTGACATTTCTTAAAATTTGCCCAGAAATAGGAAGTTACCTGCCTTCATACCATACAACATCCCTTACTGTTTATGGCTCTCACACAATTCCTCCTTCCTAGCACAACACTGTTCTACTGCATTTGAAATTTCAGAAGGTATTTTTTTACATGTGCAAGTTCTACAAATCTGTTCTGTGAGAAGCATTATAAGTTACATGCTTAAGACAGGCAGAAGAAATCCATCACAGGGTAATGATGAAACACTAAAAGGAGCAAAGCAGTCAAACCCCTCTTCCCTGAAATGAGAAAGATCCCAAAAGATGGGACGTAGCTTTCACTGGAATAAAGTAATTCCAAAGAAACATCTAACTTCCCCCCCCAAATCTCAATACAATTTTACTTCCACTATCACAGCTTTGCTCAACAGGTAGGGAGAGAAAAAAGAAAAAGAAAAAATTACACAATAAAAAAAAAAGTCACAAATATTCCCTGCTGTCATTCCAAATTTCAAAACCATCAGCACAATTGTCAAAAATCATGTCAATTGCACATTTCCACACAGAACAAAAACCAGAAAATTTTGCCCCAGAGCTGTTCAAGGGAAAAAACAAAAGATGTAGGTCATCTTCACTCAGAAAAGACTTAAAGGAAAGAAAAAAAAAGCCCTCCTGCATACTTAGAGCAAAGCAAATAGAAAAGGAACAAGACCTATTCTTCTTTCTTTGGACTGGACAAAGCTGCCCTCTGCACTTGTTTAGAAAGCCTCAATACCAGCCAAGAGCTCCTAGCACGTGTAAGGAAGTTCCCCCAACAGAGATACCAGAACCTGAGACCAAACCACAGCCTCCTCAGCAAGATGTTTCCATCCAGCCCTCAGAGCAGTCACCAAGTCCCTGTGTCCCTGTGTGTACCAGGGAGGTGCTGTACACACCTACCTGTAATATCTGAACAAGGGATGTGACCAAAAAGCCAAAGCCTGCACTACTGCCTCATCAAACATGGGTCGCTTGGCAAACAGATGCTCTCGAGGCTGGATCACCACTAACACATACTCAGTCCTGCAATGCTTGCAGTGCTCTCACCTGAGCCAAGAAGCTGCTCTCACCTTCCCACCAATGACTTCAGTTAAAATGTTACATCCTGCCTGCAGGACTTTGTACCCAGCAAAAGGATATGGCAACACTTTCCACCCTGTCTGTGGGACAGCGGCTTAAAACAGATGTGCACAAGGACCTTATAATTATGTCCTGTTTTCCCCTCCCCAGCCTGGACTAGGTATGAACGGCCCAGCAGCAGGAAGCCAAGTCTCCAATAAGAGATAAACAGTTTCACTCTTGTATAGCTCCTGATACTACCAAACTCTAAACAAAATTACAAAGTTAAAGAGAGCCCTTCTAGGAGACGTGACAAGGTCACATCAAGGCACCTCAGTCCTTTAACAGGTGAAAGCTTAAAGACTCAAGCAGTTGGTTACTTAGGACAGATAAGTAATAAAAAAGTACTTTTTAAAGCAATCAGCGTTCTAAATACATCAAAGAAATTAACACTGTTAAGTATTTGTCACAACTTGGACATTTTGAATACTGTACTATTGCAATCAGCAACACCATCAGCACGAAAAAAGAATCAAGAAGGAAAGCAGTCAAGTTAAAAACTTCTGTATTAAAGCCATGAGGAAATATTTTGTTTTCCATATACACAAATACCCTGAAATTGTACTGTGGATCAACAGATTTCCCATTACAAAATGCAAGTTACACTCTAGTAACATCATAAGAATAGACTTCCATGGTACTAATCGTAAGAAAAGCAAGCAAGCAATGGGGGGTAAATTGTGACTTAGATGTATGGTTTCTCACAGCATATTTTATCTGCACTCTTCAAAATCAGTTTATTTTGGACAAATGACACAAGACTTCCTCATGGCAGGAAGTCCTGCAAGTCAAAGGCCACTGCTGAAACAGTATTTCCACTATTTTGCAATAGGGACTTAAAATCACTTACAAACATGAACGGATTTGTCCTTTGGCAATTTAACCACCCGAGAGGGAACCACTGTCTTCTCTTTACATTTTCCAGTTTAGTGCATCTTCAGAAGCCCAAGGGAATGCCCAGAACCCAGCCACGGAACAGTTAATATCAACATTTGGGGAGTGAAACACCATGTTCCAACACCAAAGTTTCCAAACAATCTCATGACAGTCCTGAGCATTTCAGAGGGCAAGCAGAACATCTGCCCACTCTCGCTCCCATTCCCTTCACATAAAGCACCACTGAAGTTTCCTGAACGCTAAAAATCCCACAGAACACTTGTGGAAAACTATGAATTAGTTAATGCAAGGTTGGTGGATGTGAAACACGCTGCTGAACTCCTCCAACAGCAGCACACATCAGTACATCCTGAAGACCTGCTCACCTTGCACACTTGTGGCACTTTAGCTCCACTAAACCAGAGCTAAGTCCCAAGGTTTGTGTAGCCACAAGGATGGCTGTCACAGATGGCCTCCTCAGACCACTCCCCTACCAAGAGGCAACACAATAACGTAGCGTTGTTGTGTCAAGGCTGAAGTTATCAAGAATTGTAATTATTTTTTTTACTCAGCATCCTTCTGTTACCATTTTGAATAGAAAGATAAGCATTCTTTTCCCACAGTACTGCGTGGCAGCAGTACTATCAAGTATCTGATCTTGGTGTACTGAACTGGAAATAAACAATTGACTGGACACACCAACTCTCTCTTAAACCTTGATATAGAGATGACGTAATACATTTTTAAGTAGGTGCTGAAGATATTAAGTCACAGCAGCACCATGCTTAATTTGCTTCAGCTAGATAATCAGCTGGCTAAGAGATGCAACATGACCACAAAACCCAAAACATACCACATTTTTATTCCAAGTCTAGCAGCCTAAAATTGCCCAACAAACTAGAAAAGCAAATGTGTCCAGTTCCTACCGAACACTTACCAAACTGACCAACACCATTCACCATCCTCCCCTCTGATATTTTAGGGATTCTTCTACCCAAAACACCTTTTTATCAACAGTGTTGAGTATTCTAGAGTTGGCTCCAATTGAGCTCAACAGACCCACACCACATAGTGAGGAGACACCCACTCACAGCCCAAATGTGCAGCCAAAGTTAGACTGCCAGCACTTTTTGACCAGGGCCATGGAACAAAGGCACAATGCCACATTAACATGGACACACTTCCAGCACACAATGCCTGCCTGCCTGTAACCTAAAAGCAAAGAAAAGGAATTTCACTGGCTTACTGCCACTGACCAATTCCCACAGCAGGTAAGTTCATATCTTCAAATGCTGTCCGTCTATCAAGATTGCACAGAATGAGTGAGATATTGCAGAAATGCCAGTTCATGCAGACAGTAGAGTTTGTTTACATAGCCTACTTCAAGATACTGCTACCTTATCACCAAAATGTGCCAAGGAGGCAATCAAGCTGGCTCTCTGCAGAGCCTTACTGGAAAGGAGTCTGTGAGTTCAGGAACACCCTACAGCTGTACAGCATGCACAGGGACCAGGGCACAGAGGCATGCACAGGCAGCAGAGAGCAACCCAGCTTTGGTAGACAAAAATAACTTCTGTTAGCTAAAACGCGCAAAATTTGCTTTTCTTAAGAGGAAACCCATTACTTGTTTTTCATAGTAAAATTTCATGGTACAATATGTGGACACACATGGACCTTGTCACAAACCAACATTACCAAGAAACCAAAATTCAGTCATTAAAATAAGGCCAAGACTTCGAGGTCTACACTGAAATCTCACAAATTACTCTAGTTGGCCAAAAAAATTCAGTTAAATCATTTATGAAACTATAGGTCAAAATAAATACATCTAGTCTTCTGCACTTCCTCTGTGTTTCGCTGTGTAGGCACAGCTAGAAATTATAGTTCTAATCTTTCAAGGTGAACATCACACAGGGTTTCAGCACCCAGCACTACTGAAACCTCTCCATTTGCGTGGACCACCTCCCAGAACCGCAGGGCAAAAACCACACTCGAGAGAAGGAGCGGGTACTTCAGGAACCTCGCAAATGCCCCCAACACCGCGCTCCGAGCCCTCCGGGAGCCACGACCCCCCTGTCCCCGGGGACAAACCTGTCGGGCTCTGTAACTTCAACGTCCCTTCCCTGCCGCACCGCGGGGCCGACAGCTCGAGGCTGCCGCCAAAATCAGTCCCCGCACGAAAAATCAAAATAAAACGCGGTGGGTAAAAAGCCGACCCGACCCATCGCCCGTGAGCCGCCCAGTGCCCGGGGCGACCCCCGCACAGCCCCGCAGGCCTCCCCAGGGCCGGGGCTCCCGCGGGAACACCG
>VWZU01019072.1:1086339-1127979 GCA_013397095.1 Sterrhoptilus dennistouni
ATGAGCAGGCGAGAAGCGTAAGTGGCCAATTCAGAAAGATGGTCTGTCCCAAAATTGCAGGAGATATTTGCATGCTCTTGTGAAAAAGATGTGGCACCTCAGTAGATTACTTGATTTTCAAGTTGTTGCGCCTAGACGGAGTCATAAGGTAGAAACTCACTTGGTGTTTTAAATAGCTAGTTCTGGCAAAGTGTCATCTTTCCCTCAGGTTTGGGGAGTTTGGTCTGTGAATACAGCTAATTTAGGCATTATACTGCATTCTCTTGGCTGGGTAGGTATTGGATCAGGTGCTTGTGGCTCTGTGGGACCACCAGACAGATGTACTCTGCAGAGCCATCCTCAATGCCAAGGGCTGCAGGCTTGCCTTCAGGGTGGCTGGAACATGAGAGTGGTACCCCCTACACCTAACACCCAAAACCCCCCCCATTCTCAAGCCTCTGGTTCTGCTTTGAAGATTTTTTTGCAGAGGAGATGCCTGTTGCAATCTGTGTTTCACAGCCAAGGAGGTGGATCCTGCAGGAGGGCTGTAGGTTGCAGACAGTGCAAGAGGGGAGGGAATCAGTAACTCCCCTGAAGCTGCAAGCAGCTTCTTCTGGGGGCAGGCATGCAAACAAACTTCCTCCTCTCCTCTCTTACTGTGCTTGTCAAATCAGACAGCAGTCAAAAAAAACTAGTCTGGTTTTGTGGAAGCAAGGGCTGTTCTCTAAAGACATTGGGAGCAGGTAAAACAACTAGCTTGGTCCTTTTGTCTAAAGGAGACAGACTTCATTTGAGCTACCAAAATGCAGTCTAGTTTTTTAGTCCAGGGCACAAGTATTCTCTTTCAAAATACTGCATTCAGCTGTCAGTCTCTTCCTATGTGAATGCACTTGATTTCCAAGTTTCTCCTGGAAAGTCTTGCTGTAGAGAGTTTTGCTTTAGGGTATTTTGTGTGTTTTTTAAAATAAAAATAATTAGCCTCCCCAAACAAATGTCCATCTTTATAGCATATCTAAGAAGGCAAACATAAAATAACCAGTTTACTGATGGCTAGATAGAGAACAAAGCTGAATGGTGAGAAGGTTGATTTATATTGCATTTTCCCAAAAAACAATTATGGAAAGGAGAATTTGAGAACCAGGCTTAAGCAATGGAGAAGTTGCACATCATATAATAATAATACTAGTAATACTACTACTACTAATAATAATTTGCTATATTAATTCCCAGTAAAACAATACTCTAGTCCTTCTCCACTCTAGAAGTACACTAAACTACAGTCTGAGAAAATGTAATATTATTCATCCAACTGTGTTCTCACTTAGGTCAAGTTTAATTAAGACTTGTCTTAATTCAAACAGTAATATCACATCCCTGATAAAGAGCAAGTTAAACCTCCACTTGCATTGAACTCCACCACGTTCCCAAGAGTTTCAGTGTTAGCTCAAGTTAATTGTGTTTAAATTATTTCCTTTAGTGAGCCGATGTAAAGATCATCATCTGACCCCTTAGAACGGGAGCAGCGAATCAAAGATTTCTGCCACTGCCAGCAAAGGCTGCCTTACCACTGCACCCTCGTGGTGGTTTGCCTACCTTGAATTCTAACACTGAAGAGCTACATAATGGAAAAATCATTGCTCAGTCATGCTGCTAGGCTTCTTACCTCTCAAGATTCTTTCAGGGGGGTTTCCAAAGTTCTCACCTTCCAAATATCTTTGTCTGGGTGGCATGAAAACAAAAAGCAGTGAGCGTAATTGCTCACCTGTGGAAGTTTTCAAGCATGAGAAGAGTGTAAATTGGAAGCTGTTTCTGTCTTACAGAAAACTTCCAGGTGAGGCAGTTAAGAAAAACCCAGTGTTTTTTGGGCAACATTCTCTTTTTGGCTGTTTCTAAATGAGCCTTTCAAACAGGCAAGGGAGAGGAACAAAAGACAAAATTGCTTCAAATCTGTTTTACAAGTTTTTGAAGTTTTTGGCCCAAAAACATTAAAATTATCAGATAATTGGGACCTTTTTCATTTATCGTCAGTATACAGATGCTCAGGCCACAAAACCAAACTGTGAACCAGAAGAATTTGTAGTTAGTTTTATCAATGGCTTGAATAAATAAATCATCCTTGTGATTTAGCATGAAGACATGCTAAATCTCTGCACAAATTAAAAACCAACCACGAAGTACACAAAAGGACCTTGTCTGATTCTGAAAAATGCTTTCTTCTGACCTTTTGTGGTGAATTTCTACACTGTAAGTAAATAAAACAATGACTTAAAGATTTCTCCTAGAGATTTACACTTTGTAATCTGGTGGCTAGGGATGATGCCATCTGCAGCAGACCAGCCATTCTTTTGTCCTGCAGTACAGGGGTTTTCACAGAAAAACAAGCTTAAAAGCAGCAGAAATTGACAAACTGTTTTTTCTTACAGCCTCTGTTCAAAAAGGGTGGCATTATATTTGCTGCGTACCAGATGAATAAACATGATAACCTCAATGCTGACAAATTGTTTAAGAGAAGGCAGAAGGCAAATACTACCTTGTCTTCTAGCCAAAGCCTCAGAGGACTTTGTTCTTGGTTTAAAAATGAGGTCAAATACACCAACACCTACAGACTAGCACTCTTTTCAATGCCACCCTAGCAGGGGGCTCAAAGTCCCATCCAACCTGGCCTTGAATGCATGACAAATTTAAAGCCATTCTTCCTTCTTTTATCACTGCATGCCCTTGTAAAAAGTCCCTCTTCATCTCTCTTGTAGCCCTTTTCAATACTGGAAGGCTGCTAGAAGGCCTCTTCAGAGCCTTCTCTCTTCCAGGCTGAACAACCCAAATTCTCTTAGCCTGTTTTCATAGGAGAAGTGCTCCAGCCCTCTGATGATCTTTGTGATGTCCTCCAACAGTTCCATGTCCTTCTCATGCTGGGGACATAGTATTCAAGGCGGGGTCTTCAGAGAACAGAGTAGAGGGACAGAATCACCTCCCTTTACCTGCTTCTTGTGTCACTTTCATGCAGCCCAGGACACATCCGGCTTTCCGGGCTGCAAGTGCACACTGCTGTGTCACACCAAGCTTCTCACCCACAAACAACTCCAGTTCTTCTCAAGACTGCTCTCAATCCCTTCACTGCCCAGCCTGTATTTGTGCCTGGGATTGCCCTGACCCAGGTGCAGCATCTTGCACTTGGCCTTATTGAGCTTAATAAGTGTGATAAATCTGGTATAAAAATTCGTAAATAAAATAATAATCAAATGTATAATATAATGGTGTTAATAAACTGTAAAAACCTAGCAGGTAGAAATCTGTACCTAGCCAAGTCTCCGCGGCTCCAGCTGTGAAACAAAAAAGCAGGACAAGGACCATCAGACCAAACAAAGACACTAGCCAGCCCCGATAAGAATCACATCCCGTCCGATGCAAGGAGAATTCCTTCTTTCCTTCTTGAACGGTGAAGCAGGATTCCCCGACACAATATGCATACCAGAATCAACATAATACTGGCTGGCTCAATTTGCATAAGAAAAAGACCTTCCCGGAACGGATCCACGGGACTCGGCAAATCCGGGAAGGCCATCTAGAAGAAATTTGGACTATTTGGTCCATCCTGGACACCTGTACTGCCTCAGGACAAAAAAAACCCCTATAAAACAGCGAACTGAGAATCGTTCGGGGTGGATTTGGGTGACCTGTACCTTGGTGTGCAGACCCCTCATCCACCCGGCGCAGCGCTGCAAATATCCTATTTTGTGGTTTTCTCTTTTTATTGGCGATTGAGATAGTTTTATTAATAAATTGTTTCTTTGTTAATCCGATTTTTGCCGTTGCGTTTATAACAATAAGGTTCACATGGACCTGTCTCTCAAATCTGTCAAGGTCTCTTTGGATAGCATCCATCCCTCCAGCATGTCCACCACAGCACACAGCTTGGTGTCATTGGCAAACTTGCTGAGGCTGTACTCAAGCCCACTGTCCATGTCACCCACCAAGATTTTAAACAACTTCTCTTCTAGCTGTGCCTTCTTTTCCCCTTTGAATAGGAAGTGTTTGTAAACACTTATTTTTGCAATGTGAAATTACTTCAGTTGCATAATGACTATAATTTGTCAGTTTACAACAGAGCAGGCTAAGGTCAAAATTACATGCTGTTTTTGAAAGTACATCTGGTATTAGAAGAGCCAAGGATGCTGCAAGCTGAAAAAAAAAAGCCTCGCCTTCATTCACTTTGCCAAGTAGCCTCTCTAGTTTTTGTTTGAAGCCTTGAAGTAGTACTGATTGCATGAGGTAGGAGCAATTTGGCCAGTTTGCTCAAGTGCCTGGATATAAAAGCCTTTAGAAGCAAATCCATCAAGATAAAAAAAAAATCTTTCAGATCAACACGATATGTTTCGATTAAGCCTGCTCCAGGTAATGTGAAATTTAGAGTTTCATTTAGCCTTTGCTGCATGTTTGGGAAGCCATGATCTCAAAATAAATTTTAAGTCACTTTTGCTCAGACAAACAGAAAGGTTAGGTGATATTTAAATACTCAAATCCAGATATGTGTTCTGCAGGATTCCTGCTAGCTGATCCTGAAAGTTTTTGACAACACAAATGTCCACAAGCTTCCAAATTAAAGCTTCTCAGATTCACCAATTTCTGCTTCTGGCACAACTCAAGACATGAGTCTCTTTCAGCCTGAGAATCAGCCTGCATATGCATGTTTACCCTGAACACACCCCACCCAGATAATGGCCTGCCACATCGTCCCTTCTAAGGTGCTTGGCATGCAGTGTCTGCCAATGACAGCTTTTTCCAGAGAGACCAGACTGCTTCCCAAGCAAGACATGATTGCTTCCCAAGACAGAGAGAGCACCAGGAGTTGGGACCTACAGCTTTGGAGGTCTATGCCTTGCCCTTTAGGCTAACTAAACATGGAGTTTCTTTCTCAGACAACCTCTGCATTACAGCATTCTGCTACAAACAACCACTGTGGGAGACAGGGTCTCATTCCTGACATAGTACAGAGGTGCTCTCTAGAGACAACAAGGAGACTGGAACCTCAGCTGGACACTGTTGTATGCTGGAGTAGACAAGGAGGGGTGATGGCTGCATCCCTGCCCTGATGCTGGATGTGGAGGGAATGATGGTCCTTGCTTGGCTCTCAAGAGAGAAGAACTTGGTCTCTCTCTTCAGCAGCAGGAGGTATGTCACTATAAATCACAGCACCAAAAGACACTGTATTCTGACCAGAAATTTAAGGGGCTCTAGGATGTACAGGAAGTTGTCTGCAGCTGACTCTGCCAGCTCCTCATTCTGAAACACCGAATTCTTGTAAACGTTTTTAAAAATACCTGTTACCAAGATTATCCTGAAATCCACAAACACATGAAGGCATCCAGCTTTCTAGCCTCAAAACAGTGTATCCCGGCTGCAACTGGAAGTCTGCTGAGACACAGCTTTGCCCAGTAGAAGCTGTCCTTTACTCCTGTGACCTCTACCACGGCTAGCTGTTCCTTGTTATTCTTTCAGTGAAGAAAGTTTCCTAATACCCAAGCGGTATGTCCTCTGGTGTAGCTCATTCTATTGCTTGCTGTCTGGGAGAAGAGACTCAGCCCCACCTCACTACACCCTTTTCTCGGGTAGTTGTAGAGAGTGATAAGGTCTCCCTTATCTCCCGATCCCGCTGCTCGGGCGCAGCGCCTCCCGCCGCGACGAGAGGGATTGGGATGAGGCGGGATGAGGAGGAATGCGAAGGGATGCGCGGACAGCGGGGACCCCTAGTGGCACCGAGGCCCGGCCGGGAGAGGTTTTATGTCCTGCTGCCTCAGGTACCTGGTGAAATGTTTGTGGAAAAAATAAAGTCTGTTTCTTTGGACCACTCTGTTCAAAAGAGGGAGAAAGCAAGTTCAGTATGAGTAATTGCCACAAAACCGAGTCCACAAAGTGTGGCTGTTTGCAGGTGACACACTTTACCTTACGCTCTTCAAGTCTTACAAACTGAGCTTAAGAAGGGAGATGAACTGTTAGAGAGGAGAAGGATGATCCATTCAAACACGGGATGTACTCAATCCAATCAAACTTCACCTTAGTGTCCTTTGTCCAACACTGACATTGAGCAGTTGACACCAAAAGCATAATGAGCCCAGAGCCTTCTTTAGGACACTCCAAATACTTTTCTGACTTCATGATTTTCAGCTCACGCTAGGCCACGTACTGGTATTGTCTATTTGGGATGTCCCAGTGTAGTGCAGACATGCCTTATACTCATGGGACTGCAGTGATGTGGGACAGTGGCTGACCCTGGGCAGAAGGAGGCCCATCCCATCCCATCCCATCCATAGCACACACCTGCCTGAGTCTGCCATGGAGCCACCAAGACCATGTCAGGGCAAGAGCTACTTCTTGCCCTCCTGCTGCAGCGGGTCTTTCTTAAGCAGATATAAGATATAAGAACTATAAGACAGATAGTTCTGATGCCTGCAGGAGCTGTCACCTGCTTAGAGATAATAAAATTACACTCTGAAATTTAAAACTGTACTTTTTCTCAGCTTTTTGTGTTGAACTATTTTTTTCTATGACACAACTCAGGTTAATTGGACTAAATTGACAGTTTTATTGAAGAAAAATTATAACCTATTATATACAAATACATATAAAATGAAGTCTATTTGCAAAATACGTGTGATAAAAATGAAATGGATCTAATCATAGTGTCTGAAGGGGAATCATAGGCTGGTGTTTTGAAGACACGACCAAGAATAGTCTGGCAGCAGGATGGCCTGGGGACAGCCAGATGCCTGAAGCACTATCCCTGCATCCATCCCTGCCATGCTTCCTTGTGTCACTCTCTCAGAGGACGCTGCTGAGGCTCAGAGCAGCCATCCTCAGGCTCAGGGCACTGCTGCTGCTGCTGCCGTGGGCGGTGGGTGCCAAGGAATGCCCTGCACACAGCCCTGAGTGCCCTCCTGAACAGGGACGGTCGCTGCAGCTGTTCCGGGGTGTGGGTGGCTGTGAGGGAAGGAGATCTGTCTCCAGGGGGCTGTGAGGGCAGCTGGCAAGCTCCTGCCTGCCCTCCTGGCACTGGAGGCTCTTCCCAGGATGGAGTGGATGGTGCACGGCCAGCGCTTTCGGCTGTGGTGCTCCTGGCCTTCTCTTGCTGGTGTGATGCTTGACTTGGGGACATGGCTGGCTCATCCTTGGTGTCCATGGGACCAGCTAGGGCAGGAGATGTGCTCTGAAGTTTGTTGATAGCTTCTCCTGTTGCTGCTGTGCTCTCATCCTCTTCACATTGAAACAGCTCTTGGTCAGTGAACTCTTTTGACATGCCTTGGGACTCCTGGCTTTGGCTGCTGTCTTCCCACGTCTCTGAGGGCACTGGACATGTGATGTCCTCTTCCAATATCTCATGACTCTGCTCCTTGTCAATTTTGTTTTCACAGTCCTCATCCTCCTTGGCCACATTCTCTGGATCACTGGGAACATAGAATTCAAGCCACCACAGCACCTTCTGCCTGCTTGAAACGACCTCCAACTCGTCCAGGCCTGTTGACAATGTCTCCCCAAGCTGGAGAAATGCTTTCCCCTGGCAGGTGAGAAAGGAGAGAGGGACATTTCTTGAGGAATTCTTCCTCAGCTTGAGTAAGAACTTCTTTACACTTAGGTGGCAGAGCCCTGGAATAGCCTATCCAGGGAGGTCATGGAGTCTCCCCTTCTGGAGAAATTCCAAAGCCACCTCAACTTTTTTGCATGTAACCTGCTCAAGGTGACCCTGCCCTGGCAGGGTGTTGGACTAGACAATCTCCTGAGATCCCTTCTAAACCTAATATTTGTGATTCTATTTGTGATTCAGTGATTCTGCTGTTTGTAAAAGTCACCTGGCTCCCTCCAGTAAATGCCTGCTGGGGACCTGGCAGCAGCAGCTGCTGAGACAGGACTGTGGGAGATGATGGGGCTGCACTGGTGCAGTGCAACAGCTGGTCCTGGTCAGAGGGAAGCTCATTCCCCTGTCCCATTCCATCCTGTCCCATCCTGTCCTTGGCAGTCACCTGCCCGGGTCTGCCATGGAGCTACCAAGACCACGTCAGGCAGGCAAACTGCCCCCTGTGTTTCTGCTTTGGGAGCTTTCTCCTCCAGGCTGTCTTGCTGCCATGGCAGGATGGCATTCCTCTGCAGAGCCCTGCACCTGGGATGGGCCTGGCCAGTTTTCTCCAGCCCTTGCAGAGGCTTCCACTTGTTTGACATGATAGCTGGGGGGCTGCCGCATCCTGCGAGCTCTGTGGGCAGAGGAGAGGTCTGAGCCTGTCCCCATGGAGGGATGAGGCCTAGGCCTGGCTCTCCAGAGGAGCTGCCTCTGGCTGCCTGTGGCGCACCCTTGGGAAGCAAGACCAGGAGGAGGAAGAGGAGTGGGATGAAGGCAGCTGCCCTGGCACAGCATCCCTCACAGTGCTGCAAGCCCAGCCCCGGCCCCCAGGCAGTTCCCTGTGGCCCCATCCCACCCCCGGCCTGTCCCTCCTGCCCCGTCCCTCACCCTGCGCACCCAGTCCAGGCTCGGCAGCCCCCTGCACGTCAGGGAACTGGAATTCTCCAAATGGTTCTCCATGTCTGTCTGTGACACCCTCTGCTGCCAGGGGCTCCGGGGGAGATACAGCCTCCTGTGGGAAGTGCTCTCCTGAGAGTGGTCTCTGCGTTCCTTCAGTCCCCCAGGGGCCTGCAGTGTCACAGTGGTCTCTGGGCACGATGCAGCCCCTCATCACAAAGCCCTGGAAGCTGAGCCCAGATCCCGCTCCCACTGCACATCTTCCGTGACAGACAGAAGAAATTATACAAAACCTTTTTATCCCTCAGTTCTTATACCTTAAGCAGATATAAGAACTATAAGACAGATGGTTCTGATACCTGCAGAAGCTGTCGCCTGCTTTAGAAGTAATAAAAATACCCTGTGAAATGTAAAACTCTACTTTGTCTCAGCTTTTTGGGCTTGAAACAACTTTTTGTATGCAGACAACTCAAGCAAATTGGGTAAATTGACAGTTTAGGTTAAGAAAATCTAATACTTACTATATAGATATGTGCAATAAATTTTATTTGTGAAATATTTGTAGTAAAAATATGAAACAGATCTAGTCATAGCGTGTCTAAAGGGGAATCACAGGCTGGTCTCACAAAGCCACGGCCAAGAGTAGTCTGGCAGCAGGATGGCCAGACTGCCATCGACCCATCAAGACCTCCATCAGTGTCAGGGTTGGAAGCTGTTCCTCCTGCTGTGGCAGTTTTCTTCCAGTGTCTCCTGCTGCCATGGCAGGGTGGCCTTTCTCCTGGGAGCCCTGCGCTTGGGACGGGCCCGGCCGTTGCACTGCAGCTGCTGAGGAGGGCCCTTCTTGCTTGCCAGGGTGCTCGGGTGCTTCCCGCCGTCCTCAGAGCTCCGTGCCAGCAGTGGCAGCCTGCTCCCAAGGAGGGATGAGCCCCGGGCCTGGCTCTCCTGAGTTGCTGCCTCTGGCTGCCTTTGTCCCACCTCCAGGAAAGAAGAGGAGTAGGATGAAGGCAGCTGCCCTGGCACAGCATCCCTCACAGTGCCAGCAATCCCATCCCACCCCCGGCCTGTCCCTCCTGCCCTGTCTCTCACCCGGCATACCCAGTCCAGGCCTGGCAGCTCCCTGTGTGTCAGGGAGCTGGAATTCTCCAAATGGTTCTCCATGTCTGTGACACCCTCTGCTGCAGAACTGCCAGGGGCTCCAGGGGAGATACAGCCCCCTGTGGGAAGTGCTCTCCTGAGAGTGGTCTCTGCGTTCCTTCAGTCCCCCAGGGGCCTGCAGTGTCACAGTGGTCTCTGGGCACGATGTAGCCCCTCATCACAGAGCCTGGCACCTGACCCTGATTCCACTCCCAGAGCAGGCGTTCCATGGAAGACATAAGAAACCATATAAAAACATTATTTTTTGTTTTGAATATTTATTTTTTATTATGCACACACATCAGTTAATTGGGCTAAATTGACAGTTTTATTGAAGAAAAATTATAACCTGTTATTTTACAAATAGATATAAAATGCAGTCTAGTTGCAAAATGTGTGTGGCAAAATGATGAACCAGATCTAATTATAGTGTGTCTGAAGGGGAGTCATAGGCTGGTGTTTTGAAGACACGACCAAGAATAGTCTGGCAGCAGGATGGCCTGGGGACAGCCAGATGCCTGAAGCACTGTCCCTGCATCCATCCCTGCCATGCTTCCCTGTGTCACTCTCTCAGAGGACACTGCTGAGGCTCAGAGCAGCCATCCTCAGGCACCAGCCTGGGGCTGGGAGCAGGGCACTGCTGCTGCTGGGCAGTGGGTGTCAAGGAACACCCTGCTCATAGCCCTGAGTGATCTCCTAAACAGGGATTCTTGTTACCATCGTGCCAGGGACGGGGGAGGAGATCTGTCATGAAGGGGCTGTGTGGACATCAGACAAGATCCTGCCTGCACTCCTGGCACTGGGGGCTCTTCCCAGGAAGCAGTGGATGGTGTATGGCCAGTGCTTGTGGGTGTGGTGTTGCTGAGCTGGCCTGGGTGCTGTTGCCTGCGATGTCTGGGCCAGGCCTGCCCTCGCTTGGACAACATTTGGCTCAGGGATACGGCTGGCTCATCCTTAGTGTCCATGGGACCAGCTGGGCCAACAGACATGCTCTTGTAGGTTTGCTTCCATCTGAATTTAAAGTCAAAAACTTGCTTTGTGCAGCTGGACATGACAAAGCATGGAGTCTGGCAGAGCTTGCTTTTCTCCCTGTCCCGGAATAGCCTATGCTTGTATCATAGTTTGTCACATCAGAAACAAGGTCAAAGTATGCAGAGCTACACACACCCTTCACGTACATACAACCCTCAATGATAAGCCTCAGTTAGGTAGGTAATATAAGTGACTATTGGGCAATTAGAGCTCTCTGTATGTTTTCTTTAGAGGCGTGCAAGATATCTGCCAGATAGCACAAGTATTTCACTTCCTGCAATCAAAGAGCAGGGTCCCAACAGCCAAAGTGAAAATCCAGCCTCTTCCTCTGAAAACTCTGTGTGGGACTAGCTCAAAACTCAAGCTCCTGCTGAGCTGGGGACAACTGGCCCAGCCACTTCAAATGGGAGCGGCAACCACTTGAGGAAGCAAATTGCTTATATTGCACCTTGACACAGACAAGTGCAAGTCACCTGCTAGCAATTAAAGGGGGCTGAAGCTTTGCACCTTGACTTCCCTGTAAAATTATGTTGCCTTTACACAATCACTTACAAAGGGTACATGCTAACAAAATCTTTATAATATCAGTCTTAGTCACCTGCTCCTTTAGGGATCAAAACGTGTCCCTGTAATTCAAGGAACAAGCAGCAGTGCTGAGAAGTCAGGGTGCAGTATGTATCCAATGAACAAATCCCAGCGTCTGTAGTACTCAGCTGTACATTAATGGAGGACTTGGAGTGCTGGGCTAATGGCTAGACTTGATCATCTCAAGGGTATTTTCCAACCTAAATTCGGTGTGTGTTTATGGGTGACACATTCCCACCTGTTTCTGGCATCCTGTCAGATACAGGACTCACACCGAAGTTCATGGAATTTGAAATTGCTAAACAAGGAATTGGATATCCATTTTATAATTGGGAAACTACTTGCAAGAGAAATTGAAATTGCAACTTAGCTACGTGCAGGTAGTAGTACCAGCTGGACAAAAGGACTGTGCAAGTAACAGTCCCAAACTTTATCTGTCTAGCAGAAGAAAACTCACTGCTAATTTCCCCTTTCCTTTCCTCAGAAGACCATTAGGAAGTAGATGCAGACCACAGGAAAGCTCTGTGCTTCTCCACGTTTTCTAAAACCGAAGCAGATGCACAGCACACACACAATTGGCTGAGGGTGAGTGTTCAATAGATGTTACAGTCTGTGTAATTTAGAAATATGATGCATTTCTTACCTTATTTCAGCTTACTTGAGGCTGCAGGAGGTGAAGGGCCTCAAATTTAAGACTTAAAAGGGAAGGAACAAGTAAGCAGGAGAGGCAGCTGCCACCCCATCAGCACCACAAATGGCAAATACTGACAGGTGCATATAAGGATTGTTGGAGTGAACACCTTTAGGAAAAGGTGACAAGCCTTCCTATGTTTGGACATGAGGCACATTGTACAAGTTTCAGCAACAGACATGGATGATCTGAAGCCTTGAGGGGCAAAAGGTTGGAAATTAATAGCAGACTTTCTATTAAGAACACAAATGTAAGGAATCTAAAGGAATATAAATTCCTGTTAAGAAAACTCCACCCACTGTACATGCTGTAGGAAATAAAAGAGAGGAGGACTTCTGTCCCAATTTTATTTTATTTTTTTTACAATACCTGCTTCAATGAAAGATTGAAACAGTCAAACTAAAACAGACATATGCTCATACCATTTACAATATTTACAGAATATACATTTTTCTTTTTTGCTCAGCAGGTAATTATAGCCACTTGGGACAAAAGTGCAAGTGAAAAGAATCACTGATGTAAAAAGTTAAACTTCCCTGTTGATCACGTTTCAATGCTTGAACTAACAGAAGTAGCCAGTGTAGTAAATTCTGTTTATAGTAACCAAGCATAGATGTCACTTCACAGTGACAGATCCTGCTCAGCTGTACTTACACCACGCCTAAACTAGAAAGAAGCTATTACTCTATCTAGAAAATTGATGAGTGAGCTCACAGGTGATCCCATCTTTATTTTAACATTGAAAAGCAGAATTCCAGTGTTGAATTTTCTATTGTGCACATAGATAGCAATTAATTTCAAATGCTCTGTCGTATTAAATACTAAAATATATTTTAACTTCCTTATTGTACATGCTATAAAATTACACTAAAAATTTCAAGTTTCTGAAGTAACAATTACCCTTTTACATATATATTTTCTATATAATCTTTAAATATTTAGATTTTTTTGAATACCCAGGATAAAGATACACTAGCTCCAGTATGACTGCGTTTCATCATTACATCTACCAGAGTCCCATACATAACCAAAGCCTCATCTAAAAGCTAGTTTTGAAGATATTCCACTTTGGTTTCCCTCCCATTTTCTCCTCCCTTCTTTTTAAAAGACCTTTCCAAAGGTAGCTGTGCTACCTTTAACTTCCGGTTCAGCCCCATCTGGACTGAGGGCTGAACTTCAGTCCCCTCCAACTAATAAGCCAAGTCACAGAGCCACTGACAGACAAGCAGCAGGTGATGTTTTTCACCTCTTGGAGTGTTCCTTCAATACAGTACTGCAATCTCCAGGTCAGACATAATTTAACTCTGTCAATCCTTGACATCAACAGGAATTACTTTAGACCTGGATTGTGTTGAATGTACAAGGGGGTGCCTTTCCATACACAAGCTGTACAAGCCCAAGTGCAAAACAGAGTGCACTGTGGTCTCAGCTACACGGTATTCATCAAAAAGCAGTTTGAATTTTACAGATACATCTTATCATCCACCCAAGTGATTTTCTCCATGGTTGTATCCTCAAGTAGCACCAACCATTTAAATTTTCATCTTTAGTATATACACATACATCTTTTAATAATTTATATACACACACATAGCTGTGGCATTGGTATGTGGAGAAACTTATTTACAGTAGTTGGAAAAATGAAATTGTATCAATTTACAGTATATGAAAACAAAATTGGCATTTGTGCTTTCTCTTTGTACAGCAGTAATTTTTGTAATTTCAAAAAAGTTCATATTTTTATTTGCATCAAGACATATGATGAAAAAAAGTTGTAGAACAACTAGGATTGAGAATAATAGAGCATTAATTCTCCTCATATACCCCACTAAGCCTACAGAAGAGCTGCTTTCTATAAAAATTCTCCACTCAAACCCCTCTGTGGTTAACCCAAGCTTGCTTGAGGATCTTCTCAGTAAAGAATAACACACAGCAGAAGAACCATGCATTGTGTTGTGCACTGTGCACATTCACGAGATAGAAGTTTCTGCCTTCACTGAGTAACACAGTGATAAACACCACTTGAATATCACTTTTTACTCAGGACCTCAAAGTGCTTTTAAAAAGAAGGGAATACCCCGATTCTACACAGCAGTTAAGAGGCACAAGGAGTAAGGCTTGAATTACTGTCTTCAGACACTGACCTGGCCATGGAAACTAGGAACTTAAGCCTCAGATTCTCTTCGATCTGTTTATTGGGCTGAAGAATTCTGTTTTCTCAGGTAATTGCTACTCCTGGAGGTACACACTTGTTTATTATCTGTACTGTTACAACAACAAAAAAAGCAGCTCCACAGCCCAAACTGCCCAACTGTATTTCAATGCCCAGCTGTATTTCCATAAATGTACTTTTCTCTTGAAAGCATGAAATGGTTTCATAAGAAAGCTGTTAAATTAAAAACAGAGCTAGGTTTAATCTTCGTAACAATTAAGTAAACACAGATGGTCTGATACAGCAGGTTCTAAGTACTTCTTTGACCAGGCTAACAAGTGTTTTCTGGCCACTAGTAATTTCAGCATCAGCCTATATAGAAAATCCTGCCTCCCTGATGTGTTTACACTTCAGTAACCACTGGAGATCAAAAAAGCATTGCTAAGATATACAGATTTAAATAATTCATTAAAAACTTACAGTGAATTTAATTTTTTTTCTTAAATACAAAGAGATTCAGGCAGGATGCTGAACAAAGACTGCTGCCATCCACCTCAGGAACTAAAATACACAGCATGTGTACCGTTACTTTGTAAGCATTTGAATTATTTTAGGAGTAAGAGGTCTTTAGTGTCCTAGTAGAAAGTCATAGCATTCACATTCATTTCAGGAAACATTCACCTTTTCCAGACTACAAACTACTCTTCCTTTAGCCATTATTTATGTGCACTTTTGCAATGTTTTTCCACAGGCTTCTTGTAGATGGAGTTTTCTTCTAATCCTCTGTTTTGACAAACTACCCTCTTAGAGATGGCTGCAAGATCCCTTTTTCAACGAGGTGAGATTTCAGGGTTTTATACACACTTAATTGTTGTTCAGGCTGAAGTATCAACAGCTGTTTCAGTAATTTGCTGGGATTTGGACCCCTGTCAATGAAAAAAAATATTTTTTGTCACCACAGCTCTAAAGAGTCTTTTAGATTTCTTCTTGCTGCCCAAACAACGTTTTCCCTTTCTTGAGGGCACCAAGTTATGGATTTCTCCCAGTCTGTCTCCTCAGGATGGACAAGCCAGCACTACTGGCAAAGCATACTCTTAGCTCAATATGAACAGAAACTAAAAAGCATTTCTATTTGCTGTCAAATGGGGATATTAAGAAGGCTTATGACAAATAAGATTCCTTGATTCATCCTTTATCACTGTAACCAATGTTTTTTATTAGCCGATCTTCATTTAGTATCTGTTGCCTGCCAGATAAGCTATGTAGTACTGAACTAAATGGGAAATCGGCCAAGTCAGTAAAGAGAACTGCAAATTAAACCAAGTTTTTCTAAATATCAACCTCATTTTTAGCTAGCCACTTACTTAAAATTTACTTCTAAGATGAGCCAAATATAAGGAAAAGAAACTGTTGCTGATTAGGTATCTAATAATTATTCAGCTATATGCATTAACAAATCCAAGAGCATGTCTTGATTTGGCCTCTTGAACCACCCCTGCCTCAGAAACTAAAATGTCTGTTTTAAGTGAATTGGGATTCACATGATTTCTTCTTGAAAGCTGGTGTGGTTCAGGGAAGATGAGCAGTATTTTAGCAAGTTGTCTCCTTTCTTTAACTACAGTGTTTTCATCTTAAACAGAAAATCTCAAGCCAAGCAACTGAGAAATATTGAAACTCATGGGAAGAACTGCAGTCTCACAACCACACAGGGAAAGTAGATGCTGCACAATCCTCCTGCCTGAAAACCCATCCTACACCTTCTGGTAATCAGTAAATTCCAGTAAAACTTCTAATAGGCTGCTACACAAACATCCTGGTATTTCAGGTACACAGGTTACCTTCAACAGCAGTCACTGAAACATTACAGCATAGCTTGATCCCAACATAAATCCTAGGCAGGGACATTAATAGTCCTGTATTTGAAGTGATTGGATAAATCCTATTTAATAACCTGCAAGCTCTGCTATGCTAACATAACTCCTGTGCATTCATTATGGCACAGCTCCTGTGCATGCTTCAGTAGTTAATATTGTAAAAACTCCTTACCTTATGAAACTGGTGATATAGACATGAACAAAAGTGGCCATCAAGTACTGACAATCAAAGCGATCCATTATCCCACCATGGCCAGGGATTGTGTCTGCAAAATCCTTTGTGAAGGACAAGAAGAGGAAAGGAAAAAAAAAAGATGGTCAGTGGTTCCTGTGAAACACACAAATGATGTTATCACTTGGCAGCAGCACATTAGGGCTGCAAGTAAACTACGGTTTCACTGCATGGAGCCAAAAGTTAGCAAGAGGCTCCTTTGCTGAAGGAGTTTTTAACTGCAAAGGCGAGCCAAGGCGTGAGAAGAAAAAGAGAAGAAGCAGCAATTTGTCCACAGTATTGCCCAAGAGGACAGCAGTTCAGGTGCAGGTGTGCCAGTACTGAGAACACTTGTGTGCCTATACACACCTTATTTTGTAGCACACCTCTTAAGCTACTGGCTGTTGTATCTTGCCTATGCAGAATCTAATTCTCCTCTTTAATACCTTTCTTGCTTTATCCTCTAGCATAGTGGATAATACGTGCAAACAATAGAAATTTATCAAACAGAATCAAAAAACACACTGTGAAAAAATGATCACTACTTTAAAAAAAAAAATCTGATACAAACAAAGCTCAATACACTACCTTTGTGTTACCTATCTTGTCTATAGAACAGCTTCATCAACCAAAATACCTTCAGTCATTCTTTCTGCCAGGCACATTCACTCGTGTCCTCTCTGAGTTTGAAAACCTTGACCTTAGACAGTCATGTGGGGTGACTGCCAGCAAGTTAAACTAGTCCTGCCCAGAGCGGGGCAGGAATGGAGTGCACTGCCTTCAGCAGCAATTCCACAATATCCCTGACTTCCTGACAGTCCTTAAGTCATCACATTGGGGCCCAGAAGTTTTGAAAGGGATCTACTTTTTACAGGTCTGCTTTAAGAATAAGTGCTGCTTTTCAGCAGCATTTTTTTCATCCCAAATTCCTTCTTCACACAGTCTTTTGCTACATGGCCATACAGGTACAAGAGTGCTGTGGCCAGCAAAGTGCTGGGCAAGCTGCTGGGACCAGCATGAGCAAGAAGGGCAAGTACAAGCACATGTTACACAAGTTCAGCACAAGTAGAGAGGTTTACACACTTCTGTGCAAAGCACATTCCAGCTTGGTGGACACAGGGAACAACAACAGGAATGACAACAAGCAACAGGGAAAGAACTACAGCAGTCTTACCAAGACATAAAGAAGGTCGGGAGAAATCTGGGGCTGCCCCCTTGCCACACCCCTGCTGCCATTTAACACCATTGCCACAAGCAACAGTGCACACCTTGCAATAAACAGGGGGTAGCAGGTCACATAATTTGCCAATGCATGCTCCTGTTACAAGGCAGCACTGTATTGGCAAAGGCAGCCAAACATCTCATGCTTTGGTGAGCCTGACACACCACCATCTGCCCGTGACATCAATACCACTGGTAAAAAAACAGCCAAAATCCACTGTCAGCACTTCTGAGGGATCTACAGATTGCCTTTCATGTCAAGTATATCTCATATCTTGCTTGTCTAAACCACTTCTGCAACATGATTTGGAAGAATAATTATTGACCAAATTATTCTTAGATTTCCAGCGTTGAAGTCACATGCTGACTATGCAAAATTTGAAGAATATCACACACACACACCGTATAAAACCAAGTCCTGCTTCTGATACTAAAAACCAGCCAAAACATTGTTGCAACTTAGTAGAAACACTACAATGAAGGATTTTAAAAAACCCTAACCCCTAACCCACTAATTTATCTAATCCAAAGAGAAAACCAAACCAAAACTTAGAGGCTTACAGGATTCATTACATACTTTGATTTTGAAAGCTCTTTTAAATCCACTGGCAAAGAATCCTCCAAATGGCCCAATTAATGAGGCAAATGTTGACAGTGCAAAGCTGTGCATCTGAAATGGGTACATATTCACCGTTTCCTACAAGAAAAGTAATGAACACTGTGTTTCAATACGTTCAATTGTAGGCATTTTTAGCTTACATATTCAAAGGGTCAGAGAGTGCATTATATGTAACTATTGCTGGTAGTACTTCTTCACTCAGCATGAAAGTAATGGCACTAGCACACAGGAGGGATGCTGTGTGGTGAAGAGAGTAAAACGCCAATCCTAACAGCAGTTACACCCTAGCTGTAAAGAGAAGGAAGTTCTATAGATTTACTTCAGCTTGCCACTAATTCAGGTGATAATAAACCTTTGCCCACTTCCCACAAAAAAAAAATAAATCAAAGGTTGCTCTCCAAAAATAAGTCTGCAAAATAGTTAAGTGGCATCCATGTGCAGCACAAAAGGAATACAGGCCTCAATAACACAGGCAGGTTCCCTGGGGTGACTCCAGCAGTGATTTTGACTGGGTGACCACGTCCCCCGTATGAGCAATGGAAAGGCTCATGCTACTGATTCAGTTCTTAACCTTAAGCTTTACCTTAGCAGTCAGTACCCTTCTAAAATGGTCTGGAAACCCATTTAAGCTGGGAAGCATGATTTCAATTTTAACCAAAGCCTGGGATTTTTTCCTTACCCATCCCAACACAGCCTGAAGCAATGGTGGCACAGAGTACTTCTTCATTTGGAAGAGCTCTGAAGGTTCACACTCTGTCACAAATCTGTTGGTTTCACTGTTGTATTCCACAGGGCAGACGAAGTACTGATGTTGAGCCAAAAAATAGGAAAACTGAAAAGCAAAACAAGAACTCCTGAATTAGGCATTTGTTATTACACACAAAAATCATGTTTTGATGAATGGCTTTATCACCACAAGCTTGGGGTAATAATAATCTTTCTAATAAGAGACACAGAATGGAGAAAAATCAGCCTGCTTGAACTAGAAAATGCCTCAACAAGGCAGATGTTCAATGAGCTTAGTGATGATTTCCCCAATTGTTTTCCTTTTTCTCTCTCTCAGATTTGTATCTACCGTATCTTCTGCATGATAAAATCCAAAAATGTCATCCACTCAGTTTTTTTTGCAGTTTATTTGTCCATTTAAAACCTCTTGTCTTCTACTAAGGGTAGAATATCTCTTCTACTAAGTTAGGCTATTATGAGTTCTGCTGACCTTGGTGACAAATTACTTATCACAACAGTTATTTATGCTGGTATTATTATCTGTGCATATCAGTAGAGTAAATGACTTCCCAGGAAAAATAGCATTATAAAGCTTGTAACACAGAAGGACCACTTCACAAAGCATAAATAATGCTATTGATAAGCTTAAATTTCAAAATAGGGATGCAGCTAATAGATAAAAGTATTCCAGATACTTTAACAGAAATGGCAAAAAATGGTCAATATAATCTATTCAGGAGAGGTTAAAACCTTGCCTAGCCTTTCCAACTAGCTATGAATTTGCAGAATTTTCTAGGCAAAAAAAAACTCCACTCCTAACTCTGAGGCTTTCAGGAATTTTAGATAAAATTAGCAATAAATTTGGTTATTTCAAGTCAAAACACGAAGACTGAATCTATAGAAGGAAACTCTCACACCTGGATGTGTTCAAGACCAGTTAGTTAGATGGGCTCTGAGCAATCTAGGGTAGTGGAAGGTGTTCCTGTCCATGGCAAGGGGATTGTAATGAGATTATTTTAAAGATCTCTTACAAACACAAGCATTCTTTGGTTCTGTGAATATCCTGTGGTTACTTACAATAAATCCAAATACAACAGTGGAAAAGAAGCCTCCAATGAACCCTTCCCAGGTCTTCTTGGGAGACAGCTAGGCACAAAAGAGACAGTGTTAATCCATCAGTTAAATCACTGCACTCTTTTTTACTCTATTTCTTGATCTTATTTGTGAAAATTAAGCTGCTACTTTGTTTTTCAAAGGCTTGTGTGAAATATTGAATGCCAGCATCTGCAGCCACTGAATGTGATAAATGGAAGAGTATGGCCGCAACCTGTCCCAGGCAAGGTGGGGAAAAGCCACACTTTGGTTGGTGCCACTGGCCAGTTTGAGGGAAGGGAGAGCTCCCATCCCATCCCATCCACTGCTGCTGGTCCCTGGTTGCATCTGACCCAGATTAAGCAGCTGAACTGCCTTCAAGCAGAAGACTGGGAGACCTGCATGAGCACACCTCAGCTCTGCTGGAAAGCTCTGCAAACAAGTGTCCATTTAGATAATGCCAGAAACCTGGGTGTGACACAACCACTGCTGGGGATGCTCTTCAGGGGACACCAGCTTTCTGCAGACAGACTGGATGACCAATACAGCAAATAGCTAGAGAGATCAGTGTGCCAAGATGTCACCAAATTCTATCACATTTTCAATTTAAGAGCATTTTAGTACCAGAAGCAACTAAATCCCCAAAAGTTAACATGGCAACATCATGAAAATAATTAATGGCTTTCTGTGGGGTCTTGCATATTCTACCAGAATAGGAATGCTTGAGCCCTTCTCAATCAACAAGAGGAGCAGGTATATATGACCTAGTGGCTTCTTTCAAATTACAGTTTCTGTGCAGTAAATATGCAGCCAAACCTGCATCTGAAATCCAAAAAGAATGCAGTTATTAAATGATGATGCAATAGACTCAAACTCCATTATCCTGTAATGCCAATATCACATTCACATTGATCCAAATTTCCCACATACAAATTTTCAGGAACAGGATAGTCAGTTTGGGCTTTTTTAGCAAAGATGTGAATCAGTACAGTGTTAAGTATTTTTTTCCATTAACATGCTTCTGAACAAGTAACAAAATTGCTATAAATTGTAAAAGCTTGTTAGCGAGGAAGTGCCTAAGCACCTACCTTAATTAATGGAGTTCTGCCAAAGAAGAATCCAAAAATATAAGCGGTAATGTCATTGCAGATAACACTTGAAATTGGAACCAGAAACCTAGAGAAAGACATGAAAAGTTTCACAGAGAAAAAAACTGCCTGAACCTAAACACAGGACAAAAAATTGAAAGAGCAGAATTTCTTTCTGGGAACTTTTTCTGCAGTATTTAGAAGGAATTATGTTTCATAATGTGTTCGCCTCGTTCCCCCATGAGCACCACATTTAGCTATACTGGTTTTAGTCTTCAGCCAAACTAGATCATAACAGATTCATGTTAGTTCAAGTTAAAGTGTTATTTTGGTGCATGAGTTTAAAACATGAACAGGCTGGTTTTTTCCTATCAGGTTTAAAGACTGGTACCACAGGTAAGAAGAAATCAACAGATATAAACATGTTAATGCTCTTGGTAACATCAAAACAAGCAAATTACTCAAAAAGTTTAAATGACAGCTAAATTTAAAAAAAATAGTTTTCCTTAAATTTTCCCCCTTCTTGTCAATTTGAAACAGCTTTTTAAGTGTTCTTTGCATGCAGACTGCATCTGAAGCTGTTATTCAAGCCTATTAAGCTTCATTTTTTTTTTCTCCTTTTCAAAGCAAGGATGTATTAATAAGCCTAAAGTCAGATTTTTCTTGATCATCTGCCAAATCATGTAGCAAGAGTGGCAATATGAAATAGGCTAGCAAAGCAACTAAGTTCAGTTTTTGATACGTGAACACTAGAAAAGAATTTGTATATAGAAACTTTGTCAAAGGCTTTGGGTTTTCTTTCTAACTGTAAGCATGCCTTGTCTGCAATAATCTCCCCAGATGTACATATATCAGGAAGAGGAGAACATATAGCATTGTGTCCTTGGAAGAATACAAACCATCTTCCACATGTTTCTTCCTTCTTTCTCAACTTGAAACTTACCCTGTCCCTGAAGAAGTGAGGGGTAGGAAAACACACCCGCTCTCTGAGGAGTAGCTTTACATAACCAAGTTTAACTGCATTGCCAAAATTTAATGTATTACTGAAAATGAGGCACAAAGATTGCCCAACCATAACCAAGATTAAAACTCTTAAAATATTTTAAGTACTTTGAATTTATTTGAACAGGACAGGCTGCAGGGAACATGGCCAGATCAGGGATTTCATATTAAATGGTCCAACTTCAATAGCTCTGAGCAACTCAAAGCTCCCAAGTAATTGCAAAAGAATTGCTGGATATTCATCCGTTCAGCAAAATGCTGTGGAAACTATTTGACATAGCATGCAATCAATCCTTTTCCCTGCAAGTAAATGAAGTGGTTGTTCAAAACTATCTGACTTGTGACTGTCAATCTAGAAAAAGGTTTCTGCTTCCTCTCCTATACGCCTTACCTCACCACTCCCAATTCCTCCGACTCCCCTTCCAATTAGACATTAACTGTTCCCACAATTATTCTCTAACCAGATCTATGCAAAAGAACCAACGTTTCGATGCAATAGAGGTACAAATCAGTTTGTTACTGTCCCCTTACCAGATCATGCCTTCAAAGAGATTTTGGATGACAAGATGAGATTGAGTTACAGTGATCAGCAAAGTGACATGAGTCCATGCGAACTGTTAACAATGCAACAACACAACAGTTAGTGAAAACACCAACCCATGCACCTCCATAAATCCTGGCACATCAGCTACAGGAGCTACTGAGATGCTCCCTGGGAAGACCAGTTCTAGTGATAATGCAAGAGATGTGTGCATACAGTATATCACAAGTGAGCTGGCTTTCTGAAGCAAGTTCTGAAACTTCAGCAGGTCTCTTCATCACTTACCTCCACCCAGAATTTTTTAGCGTGCAGTTTTAACACCTGATTTAATAAGACATACCTTCAGCATGAAAGCAGCGAAGAAGTTTAAGCAATGTGATATTCTGTATATACATGTAACAGACATGTTAGAACTGTAACAATAAAATGGTAATGAACTACTCATGAAAGAGTCACGTTACACAGATGCGGATCTCTCTCTTAACAGAATACTCTTATGAAACATGAAAATTCTCAGGATTAGCAAAAATAAAGTGTTTGTTTTTAAGGGCATGGTCATTTAAACAATCATTTAGTTCAGTACTATTAGTTGATGTTTAATCTGTAGAGCCAGTGCACAGTAAAGTGCTTTCTAAACAGGTTACCAGTAAAGATTCTGTGATAGATTTTATTTTCCAAACACTTTAAAATCAAGAACTGGTAGTTTTCTCATAACACATCAAACTTAAGCACTCTAAATGTCTGGGCCATTTACACTCCAAGTGTCCTACTTCTTTAATTCTCTTATCACATGTGTTTACCTATGGCAGCCAGACTCTACTTCCAGATAAGACAACTCGAGAAGCCTTAAAGGGTAGGGGGAGGGAGGGTACAAGAAATGACAAAAGGTTTCTGAGAAGATCACCTGCTGGTTAATTACTGCAGCTCTGCAGCAAAGTTTTTAGTATCTGTACAGTGACATTGGAACATCACCAAACCCCAAATGCCTACTCTACTGGAATCATGGAACAATTTGGTTGGAAAGGACCTTAAAGAACACATAGTTTCAACCCCCTCACCACAGGCAGGGGCACCTTCTACTAGACCAGGTTGCTCAGGGCCCCATCCAGCCTGCCTTTGGACACTTCCAGAGATGGGATACACTCTCCTTTTCTTCGTAAACACTGTTTTCCATACAATAGATACATGGCTTCACTCTGTTTTGTTGCAATTCCTGGGTAGTCACGTTTTAATGTTTTCTGGGCAGACATCAAGTCACGTGACTGACACTACATATTTTCACTTTCTTTCCAGAAGAGGAAAAAGGAAAAAAAAAAATCATGGCAAGTTCATACATTTAGATTATGCCAATCTGAAGATGATGAGGTCTTTTTGCAGATTAGAAGATAAAGACTATACTTCCTAGAAAAGCTGCATGTCACTGTCAGGTAAGGTCTCCAACAAACAGGGTACATTATTTTAAGTAAAATATTTTTTTAGATGTTATTATAAGGCTCAGTTAAGTCCTAGTCTATAATTGGGTATCCTCAATGGTAAAATGCCACCTAAAGCAGTGCAGAAACAGCAGGGTTAACCACATTCCCAAAGCTTTAGCAAATCTTTAAATTGTGCAATGCTCTGATTGCTCAAGTTCTTTCAAGACAGGAGTTGTACTGCACTGCTGTTTCCCTGTGATTTCTAATCATTCCTATATAGAAGTGGGAGGTGGGGCGTGGTCAGTGGGGTGTTTTGGGTGGTTTATTTTCTTTGGTTTTAACCTGTAACGTTACAGAATTAATTTTCAATGTATAAGATACATGTAAGAAAAAGGTTAATGCAGTTGCTTAGCTACTACGTTGATTATTAGTTGGACAAATACAACAGAGGAGAATGCTGGTTTCTTTTAATACATCAATGATCTATTGAGACACTGCAGAGCAGAAGACCAGAACAGCTGTGAAGTGTCACAGAATAAATATTCTGCACAGGGGTTAAGATCAAGTTCCCCTCATGGTACTTCACTGGGGCCTCTAGAAAGCAACACTTGAGTCACAAAAACCACTTTCCACACAATGCTGAACTGTTTGGCTTCAGACCTGGCAGGGAGAGGCATCCCCCTTCTCCAGCAACCTCTTTCACATTGATGCCTTTAAGTTTAACTTTCATATTTTTCAGATTCTGTACTACATTAGTATATAACTCTGAACTTCATATAAAGTGTTAGCAAGTTCTCCTCACAGTTTAGACAAAACAATCCTTTTCCAGCCCAAGAACCAAGGACACTGTTGCAGATTTAGGTCCAAAAAGTATAAACAACAGTGGATTGAGGACAGCAAACTGGGGGGATGGAACTTCATAACCTGAAGCTGTAATTGGACAATTAACCCCAATATGTAAATGGACCAAAACTTTTAAAAGTGTGAAAATATGTGACCTGCTTTTCATCTTGGCTATAGCCCCAGCCAGGCTCTTGTACCGCCCAAGGGGGATTCTTCGAAGGCCTTTTTAATAAATACCTACTTTACTCCTTTAACACTGTCTACCTTCTGTTCTAGGCAGCCTCTCAAGGCATCAATATCAGCCTATCACTAAGGGAAACATATCATGTTGGACATGCACAAGGCCTCACCAAGGACAGCTTGTACTGCCTGAGGGGCCACATCCTGGGATATAATACTAATCATCATCATCATCTGGAAGGTGAACAGATACAGTCCAGCATGACTTGATTTCATCTTACTCCCAATTTAAGCACATTTTCCACACCCCTCTTCCAAACTATTTTATGAGCATATGGACATGACTGTTCCTAGTGACATTCATAACATGAATGACCACAGCAAAGTGGGTAATACACACCATGTAAAACTGCAGACGATAATGTTTCTTCACTAAACTCAAAACAAACATGCAGAATCCTGTAAAACAAAGCAAGTGCAGTTTGTACCATCTTATATTTAATGACACTGAACTGTGATATACCAGTAATTTTCTTCCTTTGTAGAAGTTTTTAATTCCTCTGCTGCTAAAAGCATTGGCTTATATTCAGTTAAAAGTACATATAGAGATATTCTCATACAAGATTATGATTTATTTAACACAGGTTTAGCTAACATCAGTAAAGAACATCCATAGTAAACCATCAGTAAAGAACATCCATCTAGGCACATAAAAGGTCCCATTGTGGACATCAATTTTTAGTAAAGGAGATCATCTTTCAGAAACCACTCAAAAGCCAGGTCAACAAACTGGTTTTGAATAATTAACAGAAATAAATGAAAGGAAAAGACCAGCTTGCCCCATTCCCCCAGACAGGCATATGGGTGTATGCAACACAAGTGTGAAGCACAGGTGTTGGAGAATTCAGCTGACCAAAAAGAATTTTCTGGATGATTAATTGAGTACCTCTTCTCTCCTATAGCAACATCCTGCACTAAACAGGGCACCAGAGATCCTCAAAAGACCCTGAACCCTGGGGACAGTCCCTAAGTGACCCCACAATCCCAATGCCAAGGGGCTCTGCTGTGCTCTGCCTCCTCTTTTTGCTCCTGCATGGCTTGTCTCATGACTCCCCTCAGGAGCTCACAAGGCATTTTTTTAGTTTCCCCAAGCAAAAGCCAGCTGAAAAAGGTCAAGTTCTGCAAAGCTAGTTTCAGGTTTGTGATCTAAGCACTGAGTAGAATTTTTATTTGGTTAAAAAAAATAGAAAAACTGACATATCATCACGAAGATCAGATTTCTCAGCGCACTTTAGAAATATTTGTAGCATAGCAGGCCCCTGTCCCTTAAGCCAATCTGAGTCTTCAGCTGATTTAATTTTATGCTAAACTGCATTGCTGAAAAAACATATTTATATGTTCACAAACCAAAATCCACAAGAGTGCCAACTTGTGTCTCTTCTTCCTAGAAAAAAGGCTTTTAACTTTTTTTTTGGCCAGGGAGTAAATTTTTCCATGAGGCAAGTATCTGAATATCGTGCAGACAAAATTAAGACTCAGGCATTTTGACTAATCAGTTTAAAAATGTATTAGTAAATCCTATTACTGGAGACCTAGGAGAACACTTGCACAGTAAAGAATCAACCCAGGACAGCAATAACACGCTGAAGTCATCTGTACAGCCTGCCAAAATAGCACCAGGTCTTCAGCAATCGAAATTAATGCTTGCCAGCCTCTTTTGAGCACTATTGTCTCAACTGTCTCAAGACCATTTCCTTATTTAGGTTGGTTTCTTCTTCACAGTGAATGCAAAATTTGTACTCATCTTCTCATAGGAAAAATGCAACTGCAAACACCTCAAGCATTAAGAGGAAAAAGAAACTGGAAGTGCATAAAGATGAGGAACAATTATATATATATATTTAAATTAAATAAGGAAATGCAGCACTAAGTTCTTTCATTTTTGTGATTTCCTGGACTTACCTGCTAAATAGAGTGCAAAAGATATAAATCTGTGGTAACGAATGAGGAATTGCAGCTGTTCTCTTCTTTGCACAAATGTAGCAAAGTAATCAGCTACAGTCTCTCCATAAAAGAAGTAGTTCACACACAGCAAAAAGTACCTGCAATATACAAGAGCTAACAGTTATTTTAATAAGATAATATATATTAAATGCAATTCTTAAAAACAAACCAACCAAACAAACAAGGATTTATTTATAACAAGTTAAAGAAAGGTAATAAAAGGCCAACTGATTTGTCCAAGTTCACAGGGGGAACACAATTACAAAATTCTGTATTAGACAGATGTCTCATGTGGGTCTGCACATGACCCGCAGAGCTGTCATTCCACCACAACAGGAGAGGAGGAAGGTGATTTAAGTTTCACATCCTGGCTTATTGATGTTCTGGCTTGCTACTCACCAGCTAAGGGATCTAAACCATGGTAAATCATACGAGTGGTAGACTCTGTAACCAATAGTAATGATTTCATGGTAACACTTCACTTGGATGCTTAAGACCTAAAATAAGAGAAATAAAAAGCTTGGTAAATATGCTGCAGTTGTTTCTTACAGGCAGTTTCCTACAGTAAGGAGCACTGCAGCTTGCACATGCACAACCACTGTACATGAAGAAAAAAAAAAAACCTCACATTGGGCTAGCTTCAAGAATATACTCATGAAACAAGGGAAGGCTCCTGACCTTTCTGGATTAAAACAGTTTGACAGCAGCAGATCAGAAGTGCTTCCTGTGAAAAAAGCTCTCCTATTTCTTTTGGCTAAGTTTTATCTTCATATTTAATTCTAGAAATATTTTCTGGGCCCAATGGAAAAAACTAGCTGTGCAACACAGCTTGGACGCCCAGGTCTTTCACTTGCAAGCATCTCATTAAGGGAATTAGCATTTATGATTAGAGACAAAGGTCATCTAACCCAGGTCTGAATGTCCCACCCTCCCAGGCCTTCCTTTTGTTTTGCTGACCTCACTGCTTCCCTGTGCTGCCGGCCTGAGCTGGGCAGTGTGTCCTGTCATGCCTTTGGGCTTCAAAGGATTCTGCCACTCCTGTCCAATCCGCAGCCTGCGAGCAGATCACCCTACCCAGACGTATGGAATTGCCAAACCCACTCCAGAGGTGATCCCCTGCAGGGACAGGAGTGAGAACCTGCCCACGCAGCGTCAGCACGCAAGGCTTTGGGCGCCCCTCACCAACGCAGCTCATCTTGCTCAACGTGTGAATGCAGGTTCAAAGTCTTACACCACCCCAGCCAGTTCATTTTGAACCTCCTCTGTCTTGCGCTCTTCCTTCTACTTGGCCAACCTTATAAAACTTAAATGCTGTAGTCAAGAGCAACATTACAGGATTGATGGAAAAGGGTCCAAGCCATGGAAATCTGCTACCCGAGTAGCCAGCAAATGCAGAACATACAGCCCAGCTTTTCAGAGCAGTCTCAGGTCTTGTCCTCCAAACCTCACTGGATTACTCTTCCTACAAGCCTCTGGGCATTTTCAGTCCCACTATTGAGATTTGGCTTTAACATGACAACTGTTATTTAAAAACAAGCTATTTTATTCCAGTCAAATTAAATAATTCATGAACAAAACTGGTTTTTGCCTCCATTCTCCTTTTTATGTAGCTGCAAATATCAGCTTAATTACCAGCTCATTATATTAGAAGACAGACTTTTTCTTTTATGGCACAAAAGAAGAACTCTATTACAATTCTATACTAACTTTAATTACTTTTTGGTTCATATCTTAACAGCTTGCTCATGATTGCAATCACACAATATACCATGAATGCACAAAATCACCTTGCAAATTAATTAGTTCCTTTTTGTTCATAATCATAATTCCCAAATGTAACAGACTACCAAAGGAAGGATTGTGAGGAAAAAAAAAACTTTTTGCAACAACCTGCAGTTTAAAAGGGTTGTTGTTGTTGTTGTTGATTCTTCACACACAAAAAAGAACATCCTCCATGAATGAGACAATGAATTAGTAGTTTGTTATGTCATTCATCTGAAAACAGGAAATATTAACCAGACTAATTCAGGTGTGGAAACTGTAATGCAGACCATAATGCTGGAGAACAGCATTCCAGTCTCTCAAGACATTAGATTTTACGACCTTTGGAAGAAGGGGCAGGTGACTCAGAATGACTACAAGGATGTTGTGAGTTTATGCAGGAAGAAAAGTAGAAGGGCCAAAGCCCAACGAGAACTTAGTCCAGCTACTGCCATAAAAGACAATAAAAAACACCTCTATAAACATATCAGAAACAAAAGTAGGGCTAAGGAGAAGCTCCATCCTTTGTTTTACCCAGGAGGAAACACAGTGACAAAGAATGAAGAAAAGGCTGAGGTCCTTAATGCTTTCTTTGTCTCTTTAATGGTAAGACCAGTTGCTGAGCTGGTTACCCTGTCTCCGGAGCTGGGAGACAGGCACAGGGCTTGGTCTCTTCTCTCAAGTAACAAGTGAAAGAAAATTGCCTCAGTTTAGATGGGAGAAGAGGTTTAGATTGGATATTAACAAAAATTTCTTCACCAAAAGAGCTGTCAAGCATTGCAAGGTGCTGTCCAGGGCAGTGGTAGAGTCACCATCCCTGCAGATACTTAAAGGATGTGTAGATGAGACTTGGGGACATGGTTTAGTGGTGGACTTGGCAATACTCGGTTAACAGTTCAACTCAATTATTTTAAAGGTATTTTCCAACCTAAATATTTCTAGGAATACAATCCTAAAATTGCCTTATAGGAGGCCAAGAAAAAAGTAAAAAATAAAAAAATTGATACTTGAACAAGTTTAAAGTCAAAAACTGAAGCAGTTACCTAGAAGAACCAATTTCAACATATTAAAAGCTAAATTCCTGTCTTTTCTTTGCCAAGTCTGGGAAAGATACTTAAACCATCATTCCATAAAAATACCAGCAATTAAAATGGTGCAAAGAAGCAGTAAAGGCTGACCTGCTATACAGCATGTATGAAAAATATTATAACTTTTTATTGTTATTCTCATCAGCATTTCACTTCATGACCTAAAAATGCACTTTGCTCTGTACCTTAGAAAGGGATGTAGCTCCAACCTACAGGTGAATGCAAGGCCACAATGAAGCCCCATAGAGAAATACAGAATTAAAGGAGCACGTCTGAGGAAAGCCTTTCAGTGCCAGTTGCAGACAGAAGGCCAGGGCTGCCTGCTTTCCTCGGCCTCAAAATTGCACCTGTTTTTTTATTTTTTTTTTTTTTTTTTGCTTTAGATTTTTGCTGTTGTTAGTGGGTCTAGGGTTTTCCTTGAGTTGGTTTTGGTCTGATTTTTGTTTGTCTGCTTTTTAAAACAAACCTCAACGTGCAACAGTAGGTGATACAAACTAGTTAATGAAATGGATGGTACCAGTTCAGTAATTCAATTTCTTGGAGTTACTTTAAATCCTAAAGAAAAAAAAAAGTAATTACAGTATATAAGAAGTCCTTACTCTACAAGGTTCAGTTTTGAATCCCTCAAATGTTCTTCAAAAGTATTTACATTTACAGAAATGAAAGACAATAGCTCCGAATTGTCCATGCAGTTTCCTTTCAGCTTAGACATGATGAATGAAGAGATCAAATAACTCTTGCACAGAAGAATGCATTTAAATAAACTTACCAGAAGCATCAGCATAAATGATCCCAGATATATAATCAGAAAAAACCCAGAAATCATAGCTAGGGAAAGAATTCCACGAATCCACCAATTTTTCCATCTACAAAATAAAAATAAAGAGCAAGTAGTTAAAAATGAAAACAAATTCCACTTCCTCTGCTAACTAGAGATTAAACTGTATTAAAAACAGTGGGAATAGCAGAAGCTTCTGTCTTTAATCAATGCATAGCAAGAAACACAGAATCAAGCAACTATCCAACTAAACAGGATGCACAGTAAAATAAATTGAAGTCAGACACCTTTTTTCTTCCCCTATGCTGCCTCAGCCATGCCAAATGTTCTTTGCAATGAACTGGTACAACCCCATATTGAAGCTGCTGTGAAAATACATCAGGACCCTCAAAAACCGTCACTTCAGCTGCAAGACTGAAGACTGGCATAGGAAAGAAAGGCTGCCAGGTAAAAAGCAAATGATTCTTTGAGGAGTAACAGACACACAACAAAACCTCCCAGCAAACTTTCTACAGCAGCAAAGTAGCTCTTTGGCCCGGTAGAGGCTTATCTATTGGATATATATTCCAGTGCTCTTGTGAGCACTGGAACCCGCACAGGAGAATATGTGACAATGGTGTTGATGGGTCAAATTAGCTGTACTCTTTTGTCCCTGTAGACCTTTGCAGCTGCTGGTGGCTACCTAAGGAAAACAGAGTAAAAATTTCTGTTACTATAGAATCATTTAAGCTGGAAAAACATTTAAGATCATTGCGTCCAGCTGTTAGCCTAGCCCTGCCAAGTCCACCACTAAATCATGTCCCTGACTGCCATATCTACACATCTTTTGACTACCTCCAGGGATGGTGATTGCACCAGTTCCCCATGCAGCTTGTTCCAATGCTTGACCTTTTTCCTAAATTAAATCTCTCCAAAGGTTTAATTCCAAACCTTTTTCCTAAATTAAATTTTTTTAACATCCAACCTAAATGTCCTTTGGCACAATTTGAGGTCATTTCCTCTAAGTGTCTGCTGAATCAACTAATCACAAGTTACTGCTAAACACAAAGACCCCTTCTATAGCCTGAAGATATTCTTTCTAATGTTTTGCTTTGCATCAGTCTTGTGTTTCACTGCTTCATCAGGAGATACACCTGATGCAGGAGACACTTGATTAAGTGTTAGTTTTGAATCAGACTCCAGTTCTAATGTAAACTTCAACTACAATAATTTGATTTTCTAGGATGTGACTCATTGGTAGGTTAATGGCAGCTACAGCCACTAATTGGATTTGCCTTAAGTATCAGAACAGAGGCAGAAGAGGCTTTATCACAACATGTTTTATGTTGCTCTATGATGTGGGATACACAGTAGCAGCTTGGCCCTGGTGGCATATCCATAGTGAGGACGCCTCCTCCAGAAGAATTCAGCTTCCTTTATGAGTAATGTTAAAATACCACATGGTATTTCGGGAGTGTTGGCAAGCACAGCCCTGGAAAGACAACTTCAGTAATAGAAGCTCCAGAATTTAGGAAGCCACCTGACAAGTGTATTGTATCCTAACTTTCTGCTAGAAAGTTACAGATACTATTTCTTTCAAGGGTCTTTCCAGACAAGGAGTATCCATATTTCTGAGAGTTACAGCACAACCCACTCATGTTGCACATGATGACAATGGCTCTGCTGGGACTGCTGGCTACTGAACTGGCAGGTAATTTCAACTCTAGCATTCATAAAGCACCAAGAATTTAATTTTCCACTCAAAGCACCCTTTGTATACCTTTGTACAAACACTCCAATAAAGAATTTCAAGCATGTGAAACAGGAAAGGTTTCACCTGCATCTCTTAGTCACAGGTTTGAGGTATCATCATGTCCTTTGGAACAAGTCTGATTTGGAGACCTAAGACTTCCACATTTAACACAATAACAGAACTCTGAAACACACACTCTTTGCAGTGTGATGGCAAAGGAGAATTATCACATTCTGCTCACAGCTGGTGCAGTTTAGACACAGGCTTTTTAAAACCTGAAACATTACATCTGCTTATAGCTCATGGACATAACAGAAACAGACAACAGATTAGAAAATGAGCAAGGCAAAAAACTCATTTCACAGTGCTGTTGGAGATACCTGCAGGAGACCAGTTTTGTTTTGTTTTTTTTACAAGGATTTGGAAGGTTTTAATTATAGTCTGGATTAGAGATCCTTCTTTTGACTCTTGCAAGACCTAAGTTGCTTCTAAAATACACACTGTATATTGCTTGGTTGGTTGTAATGAGCATAATGTATATAAGACACCCATAGTCATTCTAGTAGGTAGTTTTTTGCTATCTATCACCTCAGTGCTCTTTCATCACATTAGTGAAAAAAACAATCCAACTTGCTTGCCCCAAAAGGGTTTGACTGATCAGGTGTTGTAAAGGGACTGCATAAAAAATTCTACATGGAACTTTATCCGATAGCCTTCATGAATATGCAGGTCCACACAATTATCTGTCTATCTGTACACATACACATCCCCCCACATTTGTTGGCCATCAAGCTCCTGGGAGGCTGGAGGAAGAAACCTAAGTTTCAAAAGAAACAGCAGGAAAAAATGAGCATTGCTTTAAAAAGTATAGACGTATCAGCTATGATGTATTTAACTGTACAGCAAATTACTTTGAAGTGGAAATGTCACAAAAACCTAGCAAACCATATCTTGAGAATTTACACACCTTTTCATTCATAAACCAATCCCCCTCTCAATCTCTTGGAGGTACGAAATCAGTTCATTACAACCTCCAGAAATAATTCTGGAATTCAAATTCTTTAGCCCATGTTATCGCAATGCTCAGATGCAGTAGATGTTTATGTAAACTGTGTTTACTTAGAAAAGCATGAAATGGGTAAATACATGTGTATGCAAAAAACATACCACTGAAGGGACTGCCAAAGCATAAATAAATCAATAATATCCAGCAACAATTTATCCTTGAAATTTTCACATCTACCATATGAAACTTAAAACTGCAGTACAAGACTTCAAACTGCAAAATAATCCACATGAATTTTAGCCATCAGCTGTTAAATTTGAGAGGTCTTTGTTTCACTGTACCTGGCAGACAAGCCTGACAAAGCCTTCTTGAGGATTTCTGGAGTGCTGTCTGTTGGTGGAGGAATATCAGGAATATCTGAATCACTTCTAAGGTCCAACTCGTGAAGTCTTTCTTCCAAATCCACTTCCTATCACAAAAAGAAAAATAAAACTATGAGAAAACTCAATACAAAATGAAAGAATATCAGCTATTTTGTCAGAAAACAGTATTCTGAGTCAAACATTACTTTAGGAACTGATATCTGCATTACCTTCTAAAAGACAACAATGGTGTACTAGTGAAACTGTAGATGTTGTAGCAGACAAATGTGTGCCAGTAAATGTTTATACAAAGGCCTGTATTTGGATGTTGCGACATTACCTGCTCTATTCAAGAAACTTCCCATTTTAAGCATCACTTTTTCATGAATATATATTTCCAGAAATCCTACAGCTGACACAGAATACTGAAGTTTGTCAGAAATCCCCAAGCCTCTCATCTACGTCTCAAACTACCCTTCTATGGAATACGGGGAAGATTTAATATCACATTAAGAAGAATAAAAAAAAAAGGAAATGTAATGAATGAAAAAACAGTCCCTTTATCCAGTGAGAAGAGGTTGCTGGCAGTTTTATACACGGTAGGGCTTGAACTCTCAGGCTTGAAAAGAACAATCCAAAACCAAACCAAGTGACCAAGTGTCCCACGGACACAGTATTACTCAAAATAATTTTTTGTGTGACTGCGGCACTACGATTCTTCCTTCAATATTCACTGAGAACTTCTAGAGAAGACATCATCTAGACAGACTGTGTGTCTAACCCAAATGCAAAACAGGCACTACATATTTTGGTGACAGTGTACAAATTGTCACCAACTCTCAGAGCACACTGTCAGGACTATTTTTTCCTCAGTTGAAGCCAACACTAAGGGTGACTTCACTCGTTCTACAGTTGCAAACATCACAGCTCCAGGGAGCTGGAAATCTGCACTCAGCCCTGGCACAGCAGTAATGCAGAGAGCAATCTCTAGCTCAGTGTCTGGCTCTCTTGAGACATGAACTTCCTCCTGACCTCCCTGACTCGCCTCACCTTCTTACAATCTCAAACAGCTTCCAGCCTGCCCTGCTGCCTCAAGTTCATCAGCTCTTAACAGTGCTGGGGACTGTTAAGTAACTATGCTTTAAAACGTTCTTCTCCACTGCTTTATGCTATTTCTCCATCTTCCTCTCTTTCCAACTTCCTCATCTCAGTTCTTCTTTATTTCCATTACCCTCTATTTCCATTAATTAGAAACTTCTGCTCTTCTTTCCTACTTTTCCTTAACAGTATTATTTTCCTCCCTTGTTCCAAGTATTTTTGTCACTTTTTCTAAGCCAGCAAAGGTATATCCTCTCTTTTGCCCCCACTACAAGACATCACAGAATTTAGGTGCTTACACCTCCAGCCATCCCACCCAAGCCCAGTGTGGTTACTCTGTTTATAGTCCGTGGCCTTTCCCTGCAGCTGCCCTTCAGTGTAACCTCTGTCCAGTGCCTGGCCTCTGCAAACACCACGAGGCAGAAGATAAGGTTTTCCAAAGCTTGCTGCCCAAAGCCAAGGGCCAAGCCCACACCTCGGGGCTGGCCGTGGAGGGGCCAGGGGCCAGGAGCTGACCAGGGTGCTGCAGGCAGGCTCCAACCTCGGACCCTCCCCTGGCTCTCCAGGGACACTGATCCTCGGGAAAACGCCATCCTTTCCACTTAGACAGTGCTTTTAACCTTTTAGAACCCGAGACAGTGAGCTGGCACTGTATACATGCACAAGGCAAGTGGGTACATCCTCTGTTTTTACAAGTTAGGCCTGGGTTTTTCTCATTCACTTGATGTACCACACACACGCCCAAGATGAAATTCTCGATTTTTACAGCATTTACTTCTCTCAAAAAGGTGATCAATGCTTCCCCAGATCTTGAAACTCCACAGCTGAATAATTATTAGGCAGACTCTGCCTATAATTAACACAAGTAACAAGAGCAAATAAGCTGTGGTCCAGACTACAGAAAGTCTGTGGAACACCTGAAAAAGCACATAAATAAATAAAAAAATTACCACACTCACAACTCTGCTATTCAGTGTTGTGCCACAGCCTAGGAAATCAAATGTAGATGCAGTTGGGGGGATCGCAGCTGTCTCCCAAAGGCATGTTCCAGCTCCTGTGAGCTGCTCTGGAGTGCAGCAGGCTGCCTGTACAGTCTTGGGAGACACCACTCACTGCACAGATGACGGGCAGTAATCCGGGCCCTAAGACCATGACTTAGCGTCTTTAATATTAATCCCCGCTTGCAGACGGCAGAGATGTTCTCTCCTCTAAGCACTCAGAACTAAGAATATCCCCAAACTTTTTTATTCCACTTTGGTGTTGCAGAAAAAGATTGTGTTTAAACATTTTTTTTTAAAAAAAATATTTATTTTGTCCCTCTGATCGCTAACACACAACTATCATTTATAAGCACCTCATTATCTGCAATATTTTAAATTTGCTACTTCTAACATCTGAATACACAAGGGCAAGCTGTCTTCAGAGTATCTAACCAGTCTGGAGAAGGAGTCTGTGTTTATCTGATGAGATTTTCAGTAGCTCATGGGAGCTTGGCTGCTACAATCTGCAAGTTGCTTAAATCTTGCTGCATTTTTTTTCACCTTACATTACTAAAATAACCAGTGGGACTTAACACCTCAACTATCTTCAACTTCCCTGTGCAACATACCTCAAAAGTTACCATGAGTGCTCTATTTTCCAGTTAACTGCTATCACAGCCACAACAATTTCCTGAATAAGGCATTTAATTTGTAAAACCAGGAGCCAAAGAGGACATTGCTTACTAAAAGCTAGTTAATTGTCTTCTGCATCATTAAGTGCTTAGAACCTCATCACTGGGGGACGAGACTTTCTTGCTAATCATTCTCTAAATTATTTTACATGATTGATTACAAACATTCCAGTTTATAGCCACAAATAACAACAGTCATTATGGAATGAAACACTAAGTTAATCACTATAAAAGCACTAAAAAAAAAAAAAATCCAGTGCCTTGTTAATGCAGCATGACCTTGTAGAAGCAGTTTTGAAGTTCAGCACAAACCCAAGCAGCCCTTCCTTCTCCTGCTCTTCAGATTTGAGATGTGGCCAAGCTTAGTACACCGTAACATCAAGGACTTGTGAAAGCCCGTGGGAAATGCCACGGGTACAACACTGTGAGCAGGTATTTATGAGGTTTTCAAAGGCTAATTGAAACCAGCACAGGTTGTACTGTCCTAAGTGCCTAGGAAACCTTTCAACCCCAACTCCAAATTAAGTGTTTTATCCACAGGGTTTCGATTTTTTTCTAGAGTTTTCAAACTGCAGGTGACAGAACTGTTCATACACAGAGAGTGTGCCACTCCTCCTGCTCGATTCACACCCAAAGTGTCTGTAAGGGGTAGATAGTTTAAGTTTGGTATTCTCAAAAGACAAAGCTTTCATCCTTGTGCTAAATCTTCTGTACAAGACCACAAATACAAAGGGGGAAACTCAGCCAGTCAAGAGCTTGAGCCTCTATACCAGGAATTCAGAACATGTGACATCTTGCCATAAACTACACTTCCATGTGGATGTCTGCTCGCCAGCTATTTTGCAACAGCTCACGAAATACAGCCGTGTGTCACAGAGGAAAAAATAGACATCTCCATTTTTCATCACCTAAAAGGCCACACACTTCTGAATTGCTGTTTTGTACCACACGCCCTCCACTACAATTAACACGTGCCAAGCAAGCCACGCAGCAGAATTACTCTGGTTACAAAGGCACTTGCAATGCTCCTCTCGTACGGCATTTTTCCAGGACGCCGTAAGGAACTCCTAAGTAGACAGCAAACATGTTCTTCTTTGAGAATGCAGCATCTCCGTGAAGAGCAACTGAAAAAATGAAGCCATTGTCCAAGAATTTCTGTGAAAAAGTTAACGAGCAAAAGAATTTAGTTATTGTCGTAAGTCCAAGCGTTACTCCAAGTAAGTTTTCTCCTCCATCTTTGATCTTTTGGCAGTGTCTCTCACAGGTTCCATAGTCAAGTCGATAGTTCAGTTACAACACATTGTAGAGTATTTAATTAGGTGTACCTTGATACTTTCCTCTGAAGCCAAGAGCCAAAGTATCGTAAGATCCTGAATAATGAAACCTTTGTTTCCAAACTATTAAAGCCTGACATATGCAGAAACACAGGTGAGAGACCTGCACATACTGAATCAATGACTGGAAACTACAGACCCTTTGCTCTCTGCATTAGTATTAATTCACCACCATTTCCAAGAAAACAGAGGCTTGGAAATAGTCTGCCCTTATTATTATTACCATATTTATAGCAAAAAGCATAGACTTCTCTGTGAAAATTAAACTGATCCATTTTTGGGGTACTCCAAGAAAAATAATCCCAATGAAGTAACTAAGTGATGCATGGCAGACAGGTAGATCCACAATAGGTTATACTGCAATTAGGAATTTCATTTATCCCAGCAGGTTTGCGAGGTTTTGGACATCAAAGATCCAAGTGCCAAACTGAGCTTCGCAGGTCTGAGTAACTTATCTGGCAATTGATTCCCTGGAAGGCTGTCCCATGGAACAGAAACAGCTTTTTCAAGACCACAACAGAAACAGCATTCAGTGATTCCAAGCTTGTTGTAGTTACAAATAATTAACAGCCAGCAATGCAATATGATCACACTTTCCCCTCCCTGTTCCTACACTGACAACTCTGTACAGTACAAAGAGGAATAACTGTATGATTTCTTCCGGGATACACTAATCTTTTTAAAGCATTTGAATGCACTGTCTCTTGCTTTTTAACAAAGAATGCAAACAACTGAAATTTTAAAAGAATCACAAACACATGCAGATCAGCCTGTAAATCTTTAATTGATTTATACATATTAAGTATCTGAATGCCAAGTCACTCCTCTTTTTCCCAATGCTCTCAGAGTATTTATGGAGGCACTTTGACCAGACATTCTTAGGAAAAGAGCAGCCAGGGCAAAATAGCAGGAAAAAAGGAAGTGACAACAAAAAAATCACTCCTGCATGCCACAGGACAATATAAAAACCCAACAAACTAATGAAATTGCAGGGCCCTACAAGGCAAAGGCATGTTCACAGCAATTTTGCAAAACGTCACCAGCTCAACAAGCTAGTAAGCAACTGGACACACTAAGACTAGCAGAGCTTGAGAACTTCAAGACGCTTTCACAAAGGGTACATTATGTTCCTTCATACAAAACGAAGGAATTTAACTTTCCTTTGAAACTATATCAATATAGAAATAGCTACCAGTTGTTTCCAATTAGTGACGAAGAGGCAAATGAGAGGAAAAAAAACACCTCAACAGCTTCACGTAAATTCAGTAGGAAATGAGCATCTATGGACATAGCAAGTGTAACATGAAAAGTACCAGATAGCACACTGAAAACAGGGCTCCAAGTAGAATACAGAGAAACCTTCAGACATATTTAGTGTTTCTGGAGTTCTTCAACAAACACAGAGGGTTTCTCTACTTGGGCAAAAAAAAAGGTGCATGTTGCCTTTATATATCTGGAAATCTTGGTTTGGGCCAACAAGAGCAGAAGAAGAATAAAGCACATACAACCCAAAGAAACGAGTTTTCTCCTTCATTACAAGTGATGAAGAGGGTGATGTTTCTAGCTGCATTCTAGAAAACAGTGCAAACCCACTGCATCATGGCTATCCCTGAGTAGTCATCAACCATAGAACCAGTTTTGAGTCCAAATACAGGATCACCACACCAAAAAGGTCATCTCAAAATAGCCAGAGGACAACAAAAGCATCCACTTGTTGTAAAGTCCAGGCAAGAGATAGAGCAGAGTGATAACCATCTAGGAAGCTGTATAATGTAACACCTGTGAATCCTGATGACCAGATGCTGCTCATCAAATCACCTGCAGCAGACATTACTTGTGTGCTCATATTCAAAAGAGAGTCCCAAATTGTGACTCACTGATTGAAACCTCTGTACAAAATACTGGTTTACCTCCACAATGGCACTGAAGCCAGCTTAATATGTAAAATCAATCCTTACTGTCACTTATGAGGCACAAGGGTCACCAGTGCTGGGCACATTGCAGGTGGGTTAAACCACTCCAGTAGGAACATGGAGGGTCCCACAAATAATCCACGAGAGTCTCCTGTGCAGTGGAAAAGGCTTTCCTTATCTGTCATTCAAGTGAACACAAATGTATGCACACTGAAATCCATCTCCTGTAACCAGCATCCTGGCTGCATACAGCACCAGCCTCCTGTCTGCTCAACATCATCCCAAATGGGATGAAACACTAGGCTGCAGAGCAGCTAGAGTAAAAACACAGCAGGCCTGTAAGTAAGAACAGCATTTTCCTCCTTGAAAATCACACAGGTAAACCAAGATTGGGGCACCCTTTGGGGGTCTGGGGAGCAGAGCCTTTGAACAGCAAGAATTCTTTGAAGGCAGCTCACTGCACACCTCAGAAATAAACTTAACTCTGCAAAATAAACCAGAGTATCTCCACAGAAAAACAGCTTTTCGAGCATACTGTGATGAGAAATTATGTTTAAAAGTTAACTCTGATCTACATAGAAATACTGTGCACAGCTATAATCTAAACACTACCTTATGTGATCACAGCCCTCAATACAGCACTACAAATTTGCAACTTTGTTGCTTTTAGTTAAAGCAACCAAAGCAAGGAATAAACAGTCTTGAGTTTCTCTTTCCAGTTCCTTGCCACGATGCCGAAGGCAGACTACACACTCTGCAACATCGACATCCATGCAAGTTTAAGCATTTACTGATTCAAGTAAAAACACTTATTGCTACCTCAATTTAACAATCAGAAAGCTTTTTTTTAAAACTTTAATTCCAGTTACCCAAATGAAACCTTCTCTTTTATTTTATTCAGACAATTAGCAACTGTGATGTGGTGATGTGTTTAGCCTTTGTAGAGATAAGCCTTAACTCCACAGCAAACAAAAGAATAGCACTGTGGCTGTTTTGCCACTGTAATGAACCTGATGCATAGACTTAGTATTTCAAAAACCTCTTGCCTTAGCAGAAATGTCATACTGTAAGTCCTTTCCAGGCCAGAGGTGAATGCCTATCACTTAACAGGCCATAAAGCAGAGAGAGTTGCTGGGGAAATGCTGACACAGCCTTTAAACAGGGCAGATCAGTGTTCTGAGTTAGTTCCAGTACTACTGGACTGGCCCAACAACACAGAACCATGCTCTTTTCCTGGGCCAGTGTCCCAGATTCATCTGGGATAGAGTTAATTTTCTTCCTAGCAGCTGCTACAGTGCCGTGTTTTGGATTTAGCAGGGGAATGATGCTGATAACACACTGATGTGTTGGCTTTGCTGAGCAGTGCTTAGCCCAAGTCAAGGACTTTTCTGTTTCCCGTGCTGTGCCAGTGAGGAGGGGCACAAGAAGGCAGGGGGGAGCACGGCCAGAGCAGCTGATCTGACCCGGCCAGAGCCTCTCCTGGGGGGTGTTGGCTGAGAAAGGCTGATTGCTGCTCATTGTGGGGCAGGTGGTGAAGCAATTGTATTCTTCACCACTTGCACTTCCTGGGGTTTTGTATGCCTTTTTGTCATCTCCCTTTTCATTAGTATTACTATTTCACTTCAATTATTAAACTGCTCTTATCTCAACCACCGGGCTTTACCTTTTTTCCCGACTCTCCTCCCCATCCCACCGGGCGGGGGGGAGGGAGGGGTGTGAGGGAGGGGCCGGGGGTGCTCAGCGCCCGGCTGGGGTCACAGCGCGCCATCAGCTCCCTCATCCAGAGGTAAGACACGACACGCAGCTACAGCGCTGAGCTCTCGCTGCGGGCCCGGAGAGAGCCCGGCCGCTCCCATTTCGGTCTCGCCACGGGGGAACGGCAATGTGGCAAAACACGCGTGGGCCCGCAACCCCTAACTTGGCACCTGGCCCTCTCCCTATCCCGCCAGCCGAGAGCGCGGCCGGCACAGCCCGGGAGGGTCCGGGCGGGTCGGGGCTGCCGGT